>PISX010029093.1:0-20544 GCA_004024625.1 Mellivora capensis | reverse complement strand
ATTCCTGTACAAGTTCTAGCAGTTTTGGAGTGGAGTCTTTTGGGTTTTCCACATATAGTATCATATCATCTGCAAAGAGTGAGAGTTTGACTTCTTCTTTGCTGATTTGGATGCCTTTAATTTCTTTTTGTTGTCTGATTGCTGAGGCTAGGACTTCTAGTACTATGTTGAATAGCAGTGGTGATAATGGACATCCCTGGCGTGTTCCTGACCTTAGCGGAAAAGCTTTCAGTTTTTCTCCATTGAGAATGATATTTGTGGTGGGTTTTACATAGATGGCTTTGATAATATTGAGGTATGTGCCCTCTATCCCTACACTTTGAAGAGTTTTGATCAGGATCACCATATACTTTTTAAATGCTTGAATGAATATATTTTTTGATCAGCAATGTATAAGTCACTATTAAATAATAGCAGGCATGCAAGTGTGAGTAAGATGCATTTCCTTTATTCAGCAGGATGGGGAGGAAAGGAAAAGGGAACGGGTGGGATGGATATGACACAAAGAAAAACTCAACAGATGTTATGAGGAAGAATATATAAATAACACAATGTCCATATTTGCAGCTTGATTTAGATCCCCAATTCATATTGACAGGCAGTGCCCAAAATTAGTGCAGACTGGATTTCTGTCAGGAGACAATGGCGCTCTTGACCCTAGATTTTTGGATTCATCAAGTACCAAAAATATTTTTGCTGTGTTAGGTCTATAAGGTGAATCTAATATGGTAACATTTAAGAATGATAAATAGAGGGGCACCTGGCTGGCTCCACCAGAAGAGTATTCGACCCTTGATCACAGGGTCATGAGTTCAAGCCCCATGTTGGGTGTACAGACTGCATAAATATAATATATATATTATATATAAGAATTCTTATATGGCTTACCTCAAAGTGATTGTTAATTTTATGTGCCAAATTGACTGTGTCACAGGGTGCCCAGATTAACATTATTTCTGGGTGTATATGTGAAGGTGTTTCCAGATGAAATTAGTATTTGAATTGGTGGACTCAGTAAAGGAGATTGTCCTCCCCATTGTAGGTGGGTATTAAGCAGTCCATTGAGGGCCTGAATACAATAAAAAGGTAAAGGAGGGAAGAATTCACCTCTTTTGCTTTCTGCCTGCCTACCTGCATGAATAGGATACTGGTCTTCTGCCTTTGGTCTGGGATTTATACCAGTGGGCTCCCCTTATTCTCAGGCATTGGAATTTGGACTGAATGAACTACATTGCTGGCTTTCCTGGGTCTCCAGCTTGCAGACAGCAGATTGTGGGACTTCTCAGCCTTCATAATCATGGAGGCCAATTCTCTGTAATAAATCTCTCCTGATGTATATCTATATTCCATGGCTTCTGTTTCTCTGGAGAATCCCAACTGATACAACTCAGAGTTTCACTTCAGGACATGAGCTTAAATTCTTTAGAAACCATCAGTAATTCTGAACTTCCCAGTTGCGTACCTTGTCTTTTAAGGAGAACCTATAATTTCTTGTGTCAGTGCTACACTGGCATTTGGGAAAAATCATAATAAAATTTGGAAGGGGAAAAACTAAGGATGGACTTGCTGGAACATTTCTTTTCTCTCTCCACAGATAGCTTTTTTTTTTCTTTTCCTATCCATAAGATCACTTTTGTTATTTTTTAAGGGATTCTCATTCCATTCACCTTTCAACTTGTCTTTCAGAGACATTCCTATGTCTGCTTCTTTTTCTATCAGCTACAGTCTCTAGCTATGCTGCCATAGGGATTACTCTCAGTTATTTGGGGGGAAAAAACTATAGTTTTCTTATTATAATTTTACTGTAAAAAATTTCAGAATCTGAAACTTTTGTATGCAGGTGTTTAAGTGTGTGTGCTCATACATACACACACTCACACAGATACACCCGTAACACCCCTCTTATCTCCCACACACCCTTTCTGATCTTCTATCATATTAATATGCTCTGCTGCCTCCTTCAAGGTTTCCTGAGGAAGTGAATTGCTTCTGGAAGTCTAAGTGATCTAAATCTCACCATTATTTTCTCTTAATTGAATAGCATAAGCCCTCATGAACTCGATTATGTATTGTTCTGTAAAGAGATAGTAAGTCCAGTTAGATAAGGGGTAGCAGAAGTGTAAATGAGTGTACAACTCAAGTGATACCAATTGTTTCACCTTCTGTAAATTTTGTCAGCAGCCTTACTTTGATCAATTCCTTTTTGTACAAAGCTCCCTCTTTTAGAGTATCTTTAGTAAGAATTCCATTGCCCTTTACTTAATTATTTTCCATTGTACCTCCAAGTGCAATATAACAGTTACCCCAAATAGGAAACCAGAAGCGTACTATCACTCACCTAATCTACTCCAGTCTCAGCTGAATGTATCTGATTGTCCCCCAGAATCAAGCTTTCTTAGCATATCTTACTGTGACTCTGATTTTGCAGTAATGGCCCTGGCATACAAACCAATGTACCAAGGACACCTGCCGTTAATACTGTCTCATTGCAATGGCCAGTTCATAAGTATTACTGTAACAAAAATGGTCTTTCACCAGCAATCTCTAACATATGTTTTTGTGTTGCCAGGAGCTTCTGTTAAAATTCTTCATTGTCAGTAACAGATTAGGAGCAAGGCAACACAGTCCTCTGGAAATGGTAGACACGATGTGAAACCTGCAATTAGGAGCAAGTTCAGCTGACAAAAGGAAGAGTCACAGGCACATGCAGAGAGCATGGCAGGGAGAAGCTGCTGCTGGAAAAAGTTAGGAAGGAAACACTTAGCTGACATTGCAGTACCAGCAAATGTACATGGATTTTCCCCCTTAACTATCCGTCCTTTATTGTAACTATCAAATTAGCAAGTATGTTAGTGAGAGTGCCATGCTCCCAGGAAGGGGCAATAATTTCTTCTCCTCTCACTCATATCCTGGTTGACAGTTCCCTACGGGGACGGCAGAAATAAATTTAGGCCTGCCCTGATGGAGGCGAGTCAGCTCATTAGCAACTGCCATCACAGCACCTTACCTTCAGCTCGCAGATGGAGACAAGGGCTCTTTGAAGGCAATCCTAAGGCAGCTTCGCATGGAGCAGGATAAGTGGGGATCCTGGGAAGTGTCGTTTCCCTGGAAACCAAGTGCAACAAATACCCTGTTGTTATCAGTTCAGGATGTGTATAGTTCACACATAAATATGGGGTTTGTGGAGAAATTTGCACAGTGGATGCCCGTGTTACAGATATGCTTAAGCGAGAGGTCTTTAGGACTGTCAGTCAGATCCTTTAGGGAGTCATGGACCCCCTTTGAAAAGGTCGGAAATAATGGCTCCTGTATGATGTATGTGTGATATAGCATTCCTTTGTGAAATGCAGTATTCCCTTATGCAATTTAGAAAGAGATATCAATTTTAATTGAATTAGATCTTCTTTTCCATTTAGAAGCTTATCTTGTTCATTTAAATCCCCAGATTCTTATTTGTGGGTACACCAGTGGTGGAGTTTTATCTTATTTCTTAAGTAACAATATTATCTCAATTTCATTCATATTTATGTGATTCAAAATACAACAAAATAAGGAGGCATTAATTTCCACAGTGCCTTTTATTTAAACCTGTGAAGAAAAAAAAAAAAATGTATGTGCCAGGTTTTAAGAGGTGTCTGACTTTAAATTATGTGTGATTTAATCTTTTGTATATATTAACCTGAGTTAATAATTTTAAAGAGTTTATTGTCTATAAATAAATTTATAAAATAAATTTAATTTAAAGAGTTAATAGTCTATAATTCTGGATTCCAGCTATCTCATCAGAAAATACATTCAATCAAATTAGAATACCAGAAGAGAAATTCCTCAGAAAAGTTCAAAGGATGATTGTTCTAGTAGAAACTTCATAAAAAAAAAATCATGTGAACTCATGTCATATAGATGAGAGATGTTTTTTAACAATAACAGTTGAAATGAATCTCTAAGTGCCTCCTCAGTATAAACCCTGAGCTAGAAACCAGCCTAAAGTGGCAGCTTAGTTCTCAATTGCTAAACATGTATTTAACTAATAATTCAGTGTTGTTAAGTTTACATTTTGGTATTTATGGAAAATATCAGAAACACCACAGATAAGCAGTCTAGTTATTATTTATCTTTTTCATATTTCCTACTTGGACCTTCATTCATTTTAGGACATTATTTTTTTTTTAAAGATTTTATTTATTTGACAGACAGAGATCACAAGGAGGCAGAGAGGGAGGCAGAGAGAGAGGAGGAAGCAAGCTCCCCATGGAGCAGAGGGCCCTATGCGGGGTTCGATCCCAGGACTCTGGGACCATTACCTAAGCCGAAGGCAGAGGCTTTAACCCACTGAGCCGCCCAGGCGCCCCGATTTTTAGGACATTATTAAAAATGTCCTAAAACTATCAGATCCAGGTATGTATTATCCTGATGTTAGAGAATTGGAGGTTACCATGAACATCACTCATTTCTCTGCGTTCCCGTGGTGAGTTATTAGCAGAGCCAAGTCTTCAGATTTTCCTTCTTACCATTTAATCATCAGTTTATGATAGGCTACAATTCAACTCTACCTAATTAGTCTGTATAATCGTAATGGTTGATTAGTTAATACAGACACATGTACTTACTTAACGGCAATTTGATCTACTTAGGCTTGAAATATGGTTTCGCACTGTCTAGACTGTCAGAAGAAGGAAACTCTCCCTTTTTTATCTCGTGCATATTAAATCTCCCCTTGACTCTGACATTACTGGATCATGGCAGTGTCTGGTCTATGGCTTCTGTGTGCAAGTAAACTCAAGTCTCCATTTTTTAGCTGTTAATCATATGGTTCTAAACGTATTACAAATAATGCTGAATTTGAATGTTTTTTATTCCACTGTGTGTTACTAATGGGATTTTACCAAAGAGCATGACCTCTAATCATATTAATATTTAATCAAGCAATAAACATGCCTTGCTCTGAAGCTTAAAGCCAACAGAATTCTCTCTGGTGATGATTTTTCTATTACACTGACAAGGACTTCTTTTGCTTTATTCCATTACTGTAAAATTTGGGTAAATGTCTGTGTGTTCAATTCACAGTAAGTGCCCTGAAGGGCTTTCTCTTAACTCTTCTACCTCAATAAGAGAAGTATCTCAAATTAAACTTTAATATATTTTCCCAAAGCCTTGTTTCTTGAGGAATAACCTCAGAAAACATTCACCTATTAGATAAAGGGTTTTGGAATAAGAAGACAAAAGAAAGTTACTCACTTTGAAAATTTAGGTGCTCGTGTTGTAAAATATGGGGAAATTTGAAAAAAAAATGAGCGTGCCAAGGCAAGCAATGATGATTTATGTAATACTGGGAAAATTAACCCAAAATGAAAAGGATGTGCTTTAATTATGCTTAGGTATTTATCTTATAGAGAAAAGTGGGACTGGAACAAGGTCACACAATCACTATCCTGTGTACTGTGGACACAGAAGGACATTTACAATATTATCCCCCAATCCCAGCTGCAGCAGTCATGATGGGGTACTTCTGGCTGAGTTTTGGTCAACAGGTTGTGGGCTGAGGTAATGTAAACCAACTGCAGTCCTTGTTCTTAAGAATCGTCCTGCAACATCCTCCAGGCTTCTCTTCCCCATCTGCAGTAACCTTGAGAGTGTCCTGTTCCAGATGGCATAGCTGTGAGAGACAGAATCCTGGGCCCCTATCACTTATGAATGTGCTGTCTTCTATTAAAAGTACTTATGGGACACAACTCACCTTCTCAAATTTCTTAAAGTTAATTTATAGATTGATTCCGGAAGTCACTATGAAATGAACTAAAACACATAATTCTTAAGTTACCTTCTCTGCAGATGATTGAAAAGGTATACTGGCCACAGCAGACCTCAGTTTCTCTCACTGGTCAGCCTCCTTATTTTTGTCTGTAACCCTGTCCTTCCTATAATTAAGAAATTGAATTTATGGCTAACTAAATATTCTTTAATATCAAGGAAATGTATGTGTATATGTGTGTATGTGTGTATGTGTGTGTATATTTTAACAAAGTGGAGCTACATTGCTCATCTCACTCCAGGCCTCTTGTGTGGCATTTGTGGCTTTCCTCCTGAAAGTACCACTCTCCGTCAAGGACTCAGGCAGAAACAGAGGGATGCAGGAGCCTCAGCTTGGCTGGTCTTCAGGTTTGATCAGATCTGGGATGATACTGGAAAGAGTAGAGCTATACTGGGTTGCCTAATGTTGGACATGGCATTGACATGCAATGGCGCTGCTAGCAAGATTTCCTTTTCTTAAATATTTGGAGGAAGATGTTTGTTATTCTGAATCTGCTCTTATAATGAAAACAAATTCTCAGTGGTTATTTTGATACAGCCATTTTGATCAAAACGTTGGGTTCTTTTTGTTTGATTTGCTTTAATGTTTCTCTCAGCTCACGGGATCTAGGTTGGACTCTAAGGAACTGACTGAGCCATAATTATTTGTTCGAGAGAAATTTCCCTCTAATGTGGATGCCCTTTATCCCTTCTATTTATTCTGGCAATGTGCGATGATTTTTTTCTATCCATACCAAATTATTTACAAAATGAGCGAATATGAGTCTATTTGGATTGTTGCTCTCTCTTGGTTAAATTCTATCCCACAATGTTCCCTTGAAAGAGTCGGGAGGTCTCTCTGTTTTATGAGGAATCTAAGCAGGGGGCTTGAGATAAATGGTCTAGAAATTTTAAATGCTGCAGCAGATTTATTAAGTACTAGTTCCAAACAAATGCCATGGAGTACAAGAGTAATTGCCAACATTTGTGCTCTTAACTCAATTTCCTATAGAAAGAAGAGCTGAAACAGAAACTATTAAAAATCCATTACCTGTTGTTTAAGAAGCAAAATAGCATTTTTCAGAATCTCCTTTTCAAGCAATTGGATGCAGCGGACTGATGTACAGTGGAAGTGAGGGTTAGGTTGGCATTGACATTTGCTTCCTAACTTAAATGATTAAACCTTCACTAAATTAGGTCAAGGAATTTAATTTCTTCTCAAGCCTTTATGAATTTTCTCTAATACAGAAATGATCCAAGACAGAACACTCAAGAAAATTAAACAGAGACAACAATAAAAAAAAATGTCTGCATTGCACCCTGTGGAGGGCAGTCATGGACCATCAAACATACAGAGTTTTTTGGGCAAATTTCTCAATACAATTTTCAAGGCAAATTCAGATGTGTTTGCTATATATTCACAATGTATTCATGAGGCAAGACTTGATTGGGAGAGCCAGGCCTAAAATGAAAGGAGGCACTCTTTATTAAAGTCTTGTAAGCTCTTTTATATACTTGGAATCTAGTCATGGTGTTAGTTCCTAGGTAAGTTCAGTATATATAACAATTTTTATCTATATCTGACATGGGCAGAGCTAAATACACAAGGAGGAAAATCAATAGTAAAATTGCTGTGTGTTAACATAGGTCATGTGGCATATGACAGAGACCAGAGGGGCTTAGGGCAAGACAGTGTCTTTCTGAGCAGCCCAAGACATGCTGTCTCTGGAGAAAGCAAGGTCAGAAAGCTGTCAGGCTTTTCCCTCTAAGGCCAGGGCAGAAAGATCATGTCCCGTCCATGAAAGAAGAGTGAGGGTCTCACAGGTCACCATGATCACTGCCAGCCCAGAGCCTGCACCTTTTTATCATCTAAATAGTAGAGATGCCAAGGGTAGCTTCTGGGGAGGTTTTTAGACCTCCCCTCAGAAGAGAAGTAAGTCTTAAATTCAAACACTCATTTTGCTATCTGAATGTTGTTTTAAGCTCTTTAAAGAGATGCACAATCTACATTTAAAAATCCTAGTGCACATTTGCTACAACGATTTGAGGACGTTCAATACATTGAGCGCTCTCAACCTCCACCCCATTTCCAAAGAAACTGCCCACATTTTAATCCCTTCTTGAAGCAACCTTTCCGCACCTTAGCCATATTGTGATCAGCAAAAGAAAGACCTTTCTTTCTTCAGAAAAGATAAGAAACAGAAGACAGGGCTGACCAAGGATCTTGTCCCTTTAGGGCAGGACTCTAAAGACAAAATAAAACAAACCACTGGAATGTAAGTACATGCACACATACACACACATACCTATTTAGGGAAAATTTTATCTGTGCGAATTAAGAGGGAGTTGGTCTAGTTCAGTGGAGAGAGGTTCATATAAAAGCATTTTTTTAAAGGATTTTATTTATTTATTTGACAGAGATCACAAGTAGGCAGAGAGGCAGGCAGAAAGAGAGATAGGGAAGCGGGCTCCTTGCCGAGCAGAGAACTGGATGCGGGGCTGGATCCCAGGACCCTGAGATCATGACCTGAGCCAAAGGCAGAGGCTTTAACCCACGGAGCCACCCAGGCACCCCATGTAAAAGCGTTTTTAATATTATATGGAAAATCAGTGAAAATGGTATGTTCACTCACTGAAATGCCACCGGAGCCATGAAATAAAGAAAGAGAATACTGAGAAGCATCCAATGCCTAGAGTATACAAAAGGTTGTATAAAAGTACAAAAGGTTGACTTCAGGAGTCAACAAGTTCTCTTCAGTAGGACTCACAGATGCCAGTGTAATTTGCTGAGTGCTGTAACTTAAGAAAATATTAACAAAGTTGTTTTTGTTATTTCCTTTTCAAATTCTCCAGCTTCTAAAAATTAACCAACAATTTGGTGTATTTAAAACTTGTTAAAAGAAAGGGTATTTAGGGATTCTATCTCACCAGCAGCATCTAAAGCTAACTACTGTGACAAATGGAACGACTTTAAGTGGGATAAATGGCCACTCTTTTGTTCTTATTTGTCATATCTGAGTGATATATTTTAATATCGTAGATAGTATATAATAACGTAGATAGTATATAATCTACATATGTAGTATATAATAAAAATGTAGATAGTATATAATCTACATATGTAGAAAGAACATGCAAATCAATGAAATAATAGCCTAAATTATTATTTATTTAATAAAAAACATCACAGTAACGGGAATTGAAAAATGGACGGTAAAGCCTCATCACTCTCAGGAATGACACTAAAATAGTTTGATAATTAAGACTTTAAGGTCAATGATAAATAATTGATCAAGTCTTGCTTTTCATAATACTTTTGGTGAGATGATTAAAGTGAAGTGCCCTAAATTTCTTGGTTGCAAAAATTGAATCGTTACAGGAAAAGGGCCAAAAAGCTTTTTTTAAATGAATTTTTTTAAACTCTATGAAACTATAAAGTGGGATAATGGGTTAAGCTCCTGTCTTCTGTTATTAGTGTTTGGGCCCAAACAAAAGTAAGAAGGCAATACCCAAAGCCATCATTATCCTAAAATATGTGTTGTTGTACCTTTGTCTATGTTATAAAATGCCTGAAACGCTCGTCAGAGTTGTCAGACTCTACTTACTGGGAAGCTGTAAGTGAATTGAAGTCGGAAAATGAAATGAAAAATGAGTGGCTGTATCATTTTCTTCTTTACAGCTCCAAACATGAGCTCAATACAGAGAGAGAGAGACAAAAATTCTCCAGAGCGTCAGAATGCTGTAAATCATGACATATATCTTGTGCCCGCCGCTGATAAACTGCACCTCTCTCTCCTGATGAAAATAACAGATACACGTCCCGGAGCACCAAGACTGATGAAATCAGACAGAAGAGCCACTTCTCCTAATTCCAAGACTTAGGCTGGAGAGGATCGTGCCCCCAGCTCTGCAGCTACTTCCTTGCTTTCCTCCAAGTGAAGGTGTGGGCAAAGCATACATTTTTGAACAATCCCAGGAACTCATCATCATTTTATACTTCCAACAATTTTTCTGAGAAAGATACTTAGCAGTAAGCCGTGTGAATTTGAGTATTTATTTCAGGAAACTTTTAATTTTTTTAAAAATTTTATTTATTTATGTGAGAGAAAGAGAATGAGAGCATGAGCAGTGGCAAGGGCAGAGAGAGAGCGGGAGAAACAGACTCCTCATGGAGCTGGGAGCCCAATGCAGGGCTCAATCCCAGGACCCCAGGATCATGACCTGAGCTGAAGGCAGACGCGTAACCAACTGAGCCACCCAGGCGCCCCAGGAACTTTTATTTTGATTTCGCTGAGTCGTGGTTGCACCTTAGTTGAGGGATGTTTTTACTTGAAGCTTAATTAAATCCATCATCTATGGGGACTGATTTGCATCAGTGCTCCTTCCCAGGAGTCCCCAAGTCATATTAGTCTCCTTGAAACATCCTCAGTTAATGTTAGCTGCCAAAGGGATGTTTTCTCACAATCAAAAAAATTCAAAATATTCAATATGTCATCTTTGGCACGCTACCAAATTTTTTCCTATGCTGTTATCCTTGCCATTTTTTGATAATAAAGACTTCCTATAGATTCTGGCCAGATATTAATTGGAAATCTTCTGTTTTTAAATATGGCCTAGCTATCTTTACAAATTAATTTAGTGATTTGGTCACTACCTTAGAAAATATATAATTAATTTTCAATATTATCACATTTAAAAAGTTTTTGAATGTTCTTGTAATAATGTAGAGTTGAATGGATAATAGTTCAATGCAAAAATTCAAAATTTTGTGACTAAAAATTAGGGAGAAAAAGGAAGACAAAATATATTATGTATTTGTTTGCCTCAAGCAAATATAGTCTATTATTAGACACAAAATTGCTGTTCCAAGCTTATTTCCACATTTCAGTATAGCTGAAGTTTTTTGTGTATTTTATCTAGATTGGTTAAATGCTATATAACTTTTTTCTTTAAAAATATATTTCAAATTATTATATATATTAAAATATGTTAAGTTGATCTATGTTGGTTATGATCTATGTTTATTCTCTCTTCTTTCTCTCTTTCTTTCTCTCTCTTCTTCCCTCCTCCCCTCTCACCTTCCATCTCTCCCTCTCTCCTCCTTTTTTTTCAGTAGTATCAGATTGATCTAAAGGCTGGACACCATAATGCTGGGAATTTTGCAACAGTTATTCCAGATTTCATGTCTGTGTAGCCTATTGTTCAGTAGATTTTTCTTCCCCAGATGCTTCTGGTACTAATCTTATTCAGACTTACTGGCTAAATAAGATCCTGTGCTTGTTAATATCTGTGGCTCTGATGATGAAATTCAGCTAATTATCTTAGACTTCAGCCACATCAGATGCATGTTCCAGACCTTGAACCAAGGGGGCATCAGTTCATTATAAATTTATGAGTTGAGTAGAGAAGGCATGGATACCTAAGTGAAAACTGGGCAAGTTCTGGGGTGAAAAAGAAATAAATTTGGGGGGAAAAGCTCAAAACCCACTAAAATTGTCCAATGAGGCACACCTCAATCTTTTCTTTCATTTTTCTACCTCTGTCTGTCTCTGTCTATCTCTCTTCCTTGGTGAGTGAAGGCATGCGTTGCTAGAAATTCTTTTAGTGAAAACCAAAGAGGCTATAAAAGATGACATGGCAGCATGTCTCTCCCAATCTCCCAATTGCTTAACCATTTTACCATCAGTGCTCTTTTTTGGTAACAAACTTAAAAAAAAAAAAAAAGCTTATTTGAGAGATAGAGAGAGATCCACAGAGAGAGAGAGAGAGAGAGAGAGAGAGCAAGCGCTAGTGTGAGCATGCGTGGGGGGGAGGGACAAAGGAAGAGGGAGACAGAATCCTGAGCAGACTCCACAGCTGAGCACAGAGTGAGAGGCGGGGCTCATCCCATGAGCCGGAGATGAAGACCCTGAGATCAGGATCTGTGCCAAAATCAAGGGTCAGATGCTCAGCTGACTGAGCCACACAGGTGCCCATTTTGTAACAAACTTTTTATATGATAACAGTTTTAGATGGAGAGCGAAGTTGTGAAGATCGAATGGAGATTCCGTATACCTCACATCGGTTTCCCCAATTGTTTATATGTTAATATCACTATGGTACATTTGCCATAATTAATTAATCATTATGGACAAGCTGTCATTAATTAAAATCCGTACTTTATTCATATTTCCTTTGTTCTAAACTGATGTCCCTTTTACGCTCTAGAATCTTATTCAAGATACTACGTTTATATTTAGCCTCCGTTTCTCCTGAAGTCCTTGGCTATGACAGTTTCTGAGACTCCTTGTTTTGGATGACAACTCGACCTTGACAGCTTTGAAGATTCAGGTATTTTTAGAATCTCCCTCAATTAGAATTTGTCTTATTTTTTTTCCTTCTTGATTAGAGTGGGGTTAGGAGTTTTTGGGGGAAGATCACAGAAGGGAAATGTCATTTTCATCACATTATATCAAGGATATAAACTGTCAACATGACATCATATTGATATGATGTTAATGTTGATCGCTTGGCTGAGATAGCGTTTGGCAGGTTACTTCACTACAAAGTTATTCTTCTTTCCTCTTTTTCATGCTGCACTCTTTGGAAGGAAGTCACTATGTGCAACCCACTTAACGGTGGGAAGTTATGTTTTATCTTGATGGCAGAGCATGTACATAAATTGTATGAAATTCTGCACAGCCTTGCCTATTTTCTCCAGTTATTTATTTATTCAATCATTCATATTAGTGCAGACTCATCAGTATTTATTTTTTTACTTTGGATTATATTACAATATTACTTTTTAAATTTTGTGGCTCAAAGTGTTCTACCTTTGGCAAGGGGGATCTCTTCCAGTTGCCTTCTGTTTCATTTTGAAATAGCTTCCCCCCAACTATTTTCTTTTTAAATTTCTATCCTACCTGAAGTGTTAGTTATTACTCTAGAGTGGTGGCTCTTAAGGTGGTCCCTGATCAAGAGCCTCACTGACATCTGAGAACTTGTTAGAAATATGGGCCCACCCCAGACCTACTGACTCAGAATCTCTGGGTGTGGTAGCCAGCAATCAGTCTCCTATGGTGCTTGGGAAGATTTCAGATCCAGTGCCCTAAAGTGTCATGAGAAGAGAGGAGAAAGAAAGTATATACTCCATTCCACAACAGGTAACTGAAGAAGAAAAACAAACAAAAAACAAGAAGTAAATGATTCAGTTGTAGGCATTCAGCAAACATATTACATTCTGGATGAGATATGCTGATTTCTAGTCAGAAGCCATTCTTTTAAAGATCTGGATTCTTCTCCTTAAAGATTTTATTTATTTATTTATTTATTTATTTGTCAGAGAGAGAGAGAGCGAGTGCAAAAGCAGGCAGAGTGGCAGGCAGAGGCGGAGAGAGAGAAGCAGGCTCCCTTCCGAGCAAGGAGCCAGTTGTGTGACTCGATCCCAGGACCCTGGGATCATGACATCAGCAGGAGGCAGCGGCTTAACTGACTAAGCCATCCAGGTGTCCTTGGATTCTTCACTTTAAATGACTGTTTCTTTCAGTTTTAATTTAATTATCAAATAACTTTTGTTTATTTCAATACCCATCTGTCTAGTCTAAATTCTCTCAACTTTGTATCATTTACATATATTTTATCATAGGATTTAATTTCACTTTCATATAATTATTTATAAGGACAAAGTCAGTAAAACGTCTCTAAAACCTCTATGAAGAAAATAAGTACACAGGTCCTCTAAGAGTGAATATTAAACTAGTGTTCTTGCTAACCCCAAATTTCTTATTGGCTCTGTGTGTGTGTGCGTGTGTGTATATGGGTGTAGTTGGTTTCTCGCCAAAGCCAATTAATAGCACAAGAAAAATATTGAGTTCTATTTGGAATAAGTGTCAAAGAAAAATGCCAATTTTTAGTAAAAGCTTTCCATTCTGTCTCAGATGAAACCCACATTCTTACTATATTCTTAGATTACTTACTTAGATTACTTTTTCTGATATTTGTCTCAATTGCTCGTAATATTTTATCTGGAATCAATAATTTTTTTGAGTTTAAAAGTTTTTGTTATTGGTGTCTTCATAAGTTCCTTTTAGATTTTAATATATTAATATGTATACATAACATAAATAATTTCAATTCCTATTTACTTAAAATTGAAAAATATATTTTTAATGACTTTATTAATTTGACAGAGAGAGACACAGTGAGAAATGGAACAAAAGCAGGGGGAGTGGGAGAGGGAGAAGCAGGCAGGCCTCCCTCTGAGCAGGGGGAGCCTGATATAAGGCTTGATGCCAGGAACCCAGGATTATGATCTGAACCACGCTTAACAACTAAGCCACCCAGGCACCCCAAATTGAAAAATCTTTGTTATTCCTGGTCTCTGAGAAGAGCTTCAAGTATATATCACCAGCCCCGTCTGCAAAGGTCATTGTTAACTTCCCACAAAACCTGGTTTTATAAGGGCTTTGCATTTCTACAAAGGGAACAATTAGTCACCTCAGGTTAAGTCTCTTCTATTATCAATGTATTATTTAACTAGTTTTTTATCCACACATTTTTAAACAAGTGCAATGATAATACATACTTCAAGAATGTATCATTGAGTTGAGCTTCGTTCTACAAAACCTGAAAGCCTATGTCGTAATGAGAAGGATGCTAACATTGATTGGGCCTGTTTCTCATTGCCTGAATCATACCGTTCAACTTCCCCGTGTTCCACACAGAAACACAGCTGTCACTGCCAAGCACTTCAGTGCTCCCACTTTCAGGCTGGATGATGTCTGACTGCCAAAGTAATACATCAGTCATTGCACAGGATGACTCACACCATGGGCATCTTGGCAGGAACAGACATTTTGCTAACAATAGCGTTTCTCTGGAAAGCTTTAAGCATTAATGCATTCCTATTTTTTTTCTAACCAAAAGACCCTAATCATAGGAAAATTGTCAACTTTTCCCACAACCATTCAATACATCTGGGCGGCTTTTAACTAAAACTAGAGAGTAAATTTATTCTTCAATACTGTTCTTATGATTTGTGCCTAAAACCCTCTAATTATTGCCAAATTGTAATTCTTGTTAAGGTGTGCTTGTAGTGGATTTTCTTTGGTGTATGTGTGTTGATTCAAAATATCTTTATTCTGTTATTAGGTTAATAACCTTAATTTAAAAAATACAAAAATGAATGAAATAAATATCTTACATGAATTGTTAACTGATGCTCAGAAATCAAAAGATTTAAAAAATTAAAATTTTTGTCTATTGGACATCTTTCTTTTCTAGATAGCAAAAATTTTATAATCAAGGTAAGACTAAAAGCAAAGCATGGCATGTAACATTTTTCTATATTTCAAAGAAAGATATATTTGATATGTTCTTTTTGTTTCTCTCTGGTGTGACTCACTTTTAAATGCACAATGGTAGTTATTTTAAAATTAATTGAGTATCATAAAAATGCATAACCTTATACTGAGTATAATAGATATGTTATGTGCCATGTTTCAAACACTATCATTTTAAAGATATTTATAGCATTTAATTGATCTCTGTAGTAGTTTTAAGTAATTCTTAGTGTAAAAATGAGACAAAGATTTTAGAATATCAATCATTCACCAAAGGATATATAATGGTTCAGTTCAGCTAGCATAAAATTGACATGATAGTCAATCATGAGCTCAAATTATTAAAGAAAGGTTAATGCCTGTTAATGTTAATATGACCCAAATAACAGCATTTTTTTTCCTTAGGAATTACTGCTTTATCTGTTGAATAATATTTCAAGAAGTGAAGTATGTTCTGTCCTTTTGAATGTACATACATACACACAAACACATATAACTTTGAAATTGATAGAAAAATATGAGCTCAGCCTAAGTGTCAAATGTTTAACATGTATTAAATTACTTAGAATAATCACTGTTAGAAGACACATAAATTGTTGAAATCTCAACTCAATAAACTCTATCAGCAAAAAATTCATACAAAGGATTTTAAGGTTGTAGAATGTCTGTATTTCCTATGTATCTGTTGTGACAAAAGATTACTGATTGCTTTCCCAGGTTTTATTTTGGTTCCAATGTAGTGGACAGTTCCAGAAATGTCCTTGGATATGATCAACCTGATTTAATATTATTAGCAGACTTAAAAGTGGTGTGTAAATATTGGGGGGGAAATAATTTTGGGGCCTAGAATGTGTTGTTTCAAAGTTTTGATGATCTAACCAATTTTAGGTCAACTTTCTCATGGAACATTTCTTCTACTGTCACTTTACAAAGTATTTTTCTTAATTTTTATTCTATTCAGTATTTAAGGAGTGTTTATGTTCTTCTCTAGGAGAGAGGGTCAGCAATAATAGTTGTTAGATCAAGTATTCATATTTAGAATTATATGTGATTGGCACAATAACCTGGCTTTTTGAAAGAATAGCCAAGATGAAATATTTATTTAAAATATTCCTAGGTTAAAATTATGTTTACAGAAGTGTAGTGAGACACCCTGCAAAAGAAGTTCAAAAATCAAGACAGCTTACATATTTGTGTTTTGAGAAGCTTTAAGAAATCTTATTCATATCTGCATGATTCTTCGTATCATTCTCCCATTTTTTTTCCCCCTGGTCTAAGTCTGAACTGATTCAACTGTAAAATCAGTGTCTTATTCTGACACTGTAGGATTAGAAAGAATTAATGTGTCTCTATAGTTGTGGATGTATTCTGAATGGTACATGCAACACAGGCAGTTTTGAAGGAATACCAAGGCATAGGAGAAAAAGCTGGTCAAATGTTACTAGTACATATTCATACCTCATACGAAATAAAATATGCAGAAAGCATCCTAGATTGTCACATGTCAATGCCATGAAATCCCCTCTTCCAAAGTTCTCTCTGGATATCTAAGACAGACTAAGAATCAAGTTATTCTGATGGTAGATGGTGTCTTGAGTGTGATATAGCTTAGCTAGGAAATAGTAATAGAGATAATTAGAACTTGGGTCTGTACTAGTACAAGTATATACTACCTTATGTTTACTGCATTTATTAAATCATTTCAAGTTTAATAGGCTATCAAAAATCCAATAAGAAATGTTTGAGGAACACCTGAATCCATTCTCCTGCTGCCATCAAATGATATTTATATAAGTAAAGATGATGCCTTCCATTGATCATCATAATTATATTTACATCATTTTAATATGTAGTAGGTGTATTCTTATATCTATGGGGCAAGATATAAAAATTATATGGTGTCCTTCCTGGAAAAAAGCAATTTAAAAATGTGTTCTACAGAATTGATGCATTATGACTCAATGCAGAATATAGGTAGGTAGATCAGTTATTGCATAACTGAGGGAGTAAGCTATATCTGTTTTAGAAGATAAACTTTGCTGGGTGTTGGTTAAACAGGACAGAAATAACCTAATTCAAATGGCACATTCTGCCTCCAAAAATCTATCAAAACCAATTTACTACTATCTATTTTGTTATTATTCTAATGTAAGTCTTCAGCATCTCTTGCTTGGACTACAATAACCCCCCAAAAAAGGGTCCTTCCTTTTACTGTCACTTTATATAATTTTTACTTGTCACTTTATAGTTCTTGTTCAATGACCTTTTAAAAATATAAACAAGACCAAGTTATTGTCTTGCTGAAAGTCTTCCATCTCTGCAGACTAAAACCCAGCCATCACTGCTCTGCACAAATGTTCTAGTCTGCTTTGCTCCAGTCTTTCTGATCTTCTTTCCTTTCCTCCAGGAAACTGTGATCATTTTGCCACAGGGTCTTTTTTTGTGTTTTTATTTATTTGTTTGCCTTTCATTCTGATTTGATGATGATGATGATGATGGTTATTATTATTATTTTACTCTAGATCTTTGTTAAGCTGGCTCTGTCTATTCGTTCAGATTTCAGTTCAAATGCCACCTCCTCCGATGGGTGTTTCTTGCCAACCACCTAAGTCATATCCAACTTCTGGCTCTCATTCTATACTAGAACCATATTTGAGTTTTTGGTAGCATTTATCACTATATGGTATTTTCTTATTTATTAATTTATTTTATTTCACACTAGAAATATTCATCTTGAGAGTGGAACCTCGTCTATATTTTCACTTCTTACCCCCCAATACCTAGAGTGATACTTAATACATCACAATCTTTTTACCTATTAAATATCTGCAGGAATAAATAGAGGAAGTCCTCCATTTATCATCAAAAGTGATTTGTTTTTCTAAGTAACTTAAAGATGTCAAAGCACAACCAATTTATCTGTTTGAACTACATGTTTTGAAAAACAATGAAATAATCAAGCTCTCGATTAGTCCATTCAGGCTTCTATAACACAATGCCACAAATGTGGTAGTTGATAAACCACAGAACTTTATTTCCCACAGTTTTGGGAAACTGGAAGTCTGAGGTCAAATTGCTAGCATGGTTTGGTGGAGGCCCTCTTCTGGGCTGCAGAATTCTCACTGTGTCCTTACATGTTGGAAGGGGCAAGGGATCTCTCTGGAGCCCCTTTTGTGAGGGCACTAATCCCACTCATCAGGGCTCCAACATCATGACCTAACCACTTCTCAGAAACCTGCCTTCTATTACCATCCTCTTGGGTCTTAGATTTTCAACACATGAATTTGGGGAGGACACATCCAGACCATTGCACCTTCCTATTTCTTTTTTCTCAGTCTGTTCTAAATTGCATTCTTATTTGTACCAGTTTACTGTTTAATAACCCTTATGTTTTCCCTTGCTTATAGAGCCAATTTTATATACCTCAGAATGGCATTCAAAGATCTCTTTACCCAACTGGTCTTCTATACCAAACTAAATATCATTATTCTTTTTGTTTTTTAAATATCATTATTCTTTAAATGTGTTTGCTTCTGTTGATCCTTGAACACATCATGTTTATGATTATTATAAAGCATTTCTAATAATTGGCCTTCTTTCTTTGAAAATGTAAAATCCTGATTATTTTACCTGTAATTGAAAAACTTAAATTAGAGGGGCACTTGGATGGCTTAGCTTGTTAAGTGACAGACTCTTGATTTCAGCTCAGGTCATGATCAGGATCATGAGATTGAGCCCCATGTTGGGTTCCATACTGGGTCTGGAGCTTGTTAAGATTCTCTCTCTCAAAAAAAAAAAAAAAAAATTCTCTCTCTCTCTCCCTCTGTCCCTTACCCCCACCCCCAACCAAAAGTCCCCAAGCCAAACCAAAACAAACAAAACTTAAATTGTTTTACAATGCCTTTTCTAACTTTTTATATATTTTCTTCCTCAACTAGGTTATGAGGTATTAGATAGAAAGAATTGTGACTTATAGTTGTTCTGCATATTTTATGTACTTAGCACAGTGCTTAGTAACAACTCTAGCTACTTGACACATTTGCCTAAGAAGATGAATAAATGTAATTCACTACCATGTATACTGGTTACTAATTGCCAAAATGCTTTTTTACCTTGTAAAGGGAACACAAGTCTACTACTTTTCCCAACTGTCCTTACAGTGAGATGTGGCCATGTAACTGAACTTGAACCTCTCATGCTAAGGCCCTTCTATGCATGAACTTTCTATGCATGATTTTCCAACTTTTTTTCTTTCTTGTAACCTTGTAACCTATCAATGATAATGGAGAAATTTTGGCAGTCACACATTGAACATGAAGAAAAATATAGAAGCAGTCTGGGTCCCTTCTCCCTGCAAATAAAACAAACAAACAAAAACAAACAAACAAAAATCTTAGAGAAAACACACCAGTTAATATGGAGCTAGGATTTTGGACTTATTGTGGGGAAATAAAAACCAAAAAGTTTTATCATGTTTGAGCCTATGTATATAATACCTATTTGCTATGTATTTTATACATAAAATCTATACATATTATTTATATATTTTTTTAAGTTTTTTTTTTTTAAGATTTTATTTATTTATTTGAGAGAGAGACAGTGTGAGAGAGCATCAGAGAGGAGAAGGTCAGAGGGAGAAGCAGACTCCCTGTGGATCTGGGAGCCCGATGTGGGACTCGATTCAGGGACTCTGGGATCATGACCTGAGCTGAAGGCAGTCGTCCAACGAACTGAGCCACCCAGGCGTTCCTTATTTATATTTAATATACATATTTAATTTGTTTTAACAGATAACATTATCTTAATTGATATAGTAATTGCTAGTCAGGTTGTACTGATTATAAAATAATCTAAGTGTTATGATTGAATGATTGAAGCCTTTTAGCAAAGAGGAAGGAGTTCTGAATCTGAATACATAGATTTTTCTTGACTCTTCCTCTTCTTTTTTCCAAAGTTTGTGATAAATATTTAGTGTATGGGGTGCCTGGGTGGCTCAGTGGGTTAAGCCTGTGCCTTCAGCTCAGATCATGATATCAGGGTCCTGGGATGGAGTCCCTGCATCAGGTTCTCTGTTCAGCAGGGAGCCTGCTTCCCCCTGTCTCTCTGCCTGCCTCTCTGACTACTTGTGATTTCTCTCTCTCTGTCAAATAAATAAAATATTTTTAAAAAATTAGCATATGTACAACTTACCTCTAAAATTTTTGCATTTAATAAATAATAAAAATAATGGCATCACTTGGGGCACCTGGGTGGCTCAGTGGGTTAAAGCCTCTGCCTTCGGCTCAGGTCATGATCCCGGGGTCCTGGGATCGAGCCCCGCATCGGGCTCTCTGCTCAGCAGGGAGCCTGCTTCCTCCTCTCTCTCTGCCTGCCTCTCTGCCTACTTGTGATCTCTGTCTGTCAAATAAATAAATAAAATCTTTAAAAAAAAAAA
>PISX010029092.1:0-20547 GCA_004024625.1 Mellivora capensis | reverse complement strand
GTTGAGGGAAATTGGGGGGGAGATGAACTATGAGAGACTATGGACTCTGAAAAACAACCTGAGGGTTTTGAAGGGGCGGGGGGTGGGAGGTTGGGGGAGCCAGGTGGTGGGTATTGTGGAGGGCACGCATTGCATGGAGCACTGGGTGTGGTGTAAAACTATGAACTCTGTTACGCTGAAAAGAAATAAAAAAATAAAATATAAAAAAATAAGACATGGCATTATGAACTTCAGAACACTAGAAACAAGGAACATTCCTATAACTTTTCATTAAAAATACCAGGCCACATAAAAAAAAATATTAGGAATTGTTATGGCCTCCATTATCTCCATAGTAACATTGGAAACTACATAAACATCTTAAAAATTCTGAGTGAAATAAGTTTTAATCTAGACTTCTATACCAAGTCAAACCTTTAGTCCTTTGAAAATTAAATAAAACCATTTTCAGACTTTCATGACCACACACAAACACAAATTACTTTGATTTTTCTCATTCTTATAGAAAAGTAGAAAAGGATAAGGAAAAGATAATTCAAGGTGAAGGAAGAGAGCATTAGGAAGCAAGGGATTTAATATAAGAGTAAAACAATATAGGGGCACCTGGGTCACTCAGTCAGTGAAGCATCTGCCTTTGGCTTATCATGATCCCAGGGTCCTGGAATTGAGCCCCACACTGGGCTCCCTGCTGAGTGGAGAGCCTGGTTCTCCTTCTTCATCTTCCTGACACTCTCCTTGCTTGTACTCTCTCTCTGTCAAATAAACAAAATTTTTTTAAAAGAGTAAAACAATATATCCAGGATAATGGTGATAATACAACAAAATAGCTAACAAGAGAAGTGAGAATCCAGTCCATACTGGGTTAAATAGGAAGTCCTAGAAGAGATTTATAAAAGTACCTGATGTATCTGAGCATAGGAGAAGAGAGTTAGGTAACTGTTGGATTAGGATTGAATGAATTATAGTCAGAAAATTAATGTAATATTGAAGCAATGTTATTATTTTATATATAATAAAAATATAAAATGAAATATCTATTTAATTTAAAAATGACTATTAAGGGCACTTGGGTGGCTCAGGCATTAAGCATCTGCAATGGCTCAGGTCATGATCCCAGGGTCCTGGGATCAAGTCCCATATCGGGCTCCCTGCTCAGCGGGGAGCCTGCTTCTCCCTCTCTCTCTCTCCTTGCTTGTGTTCCCTCTCTCACTATCTCTCTGTTAATTAATTAATTAACTAATTAATATGACTATTAAATGAAATATTAATTAAATTGGTATTCTATATATTTTATATGCCATCTAATTCATATTTATTATATGCCATTATATGGGTATATATGTCTATATGCACACAAATAAAAAGATACAGAGAACAGGTAATGGGAAAAGTTTCTATGATAGGATCACAGATGAAAGAAAGCAAAATTTACATTTCCCTATAATGGAATGGAAAGCTCCTAAACAATGCTAAATATTGGAAAATTGAGAATGTAATATAAGCAAGATAGGCATGTTATTTAGAGATATGGAGGTAATCATCAAACTGTATATTCACATAAATGTACATAAAAGTATATAAAGTTATAAAAATATATTTACAGAGTATTATACTTTTATTGAATTTCTATTTTGCAATAGGTTCTGCTAAGTGCTTCAGTGCATACTTGATTTAATTTAAGGGTTTCGGAAGGGTTTTTAACACTTTATGCAAAAGCAATATAACAAGATTGACTTATCTGGAAGGCTGCAGAGAATGTTCTGAAAAGGAATATTTCTGAAATTAGAAATAGATGTCCTTGATTTCAAGAGCTATAGTGAAAACTGCACAACCATGTCTGATTTAGTACCAAAAGAAGGGCTTTGATTAATTTTTACTTGTTAGGTATAGTTTTCTGAAACTCTTCTGTAAGAATCATATGAGATTCCACACAACAAGAAAAAGAAAAACTTGTATCTACAACTCTTGAAGATACATGAATAATGGAGAGAATCTTATTCTTCAAGAACTCCAATGTAATTTCAGTTTGTGTTTCAACTATTATAGGTGTGATTGTCTTTTACATCTTTGACAATGGAAGGGAGTAAGAATCCAGGTGGGTGTATTACTATGATATTTATGAAGAAATTGATTTTTCTACTTTTCTATAAGAATGAGAAAAATCAGTACTTCAGTATGCATTGTTCTTGATTTCACCAAATAAAATAATTCATTTGAATGCAAGGTTTTGGTGACCTGCAAGTCTCTGAAAAAGTTACGTTGAGTAAAACATTATTTATGTTGAATAGCCAAAGTTATGAGATTAATGCCCACCTATGGAGTGCAGAAATAGTGTGTCACTTTCATCTCTTTCTCACCACTGTAATTAAAGAAAGAGTGTTGTTGATAGCTCTCAAGTCCTTTGTGGTTGGTGATGTGAGCTTCTTTCTGACAGGCTGGACTCTTCTGAAAATGCCCCCCTTTCTTTTTAATCAAGAGAAATTTGATCAATTCTTAATCTATCGCTAACCACAAATGTTCAGTTCTAACTGAGCAAGTTACAGTGAAACCACAGATCCCAAACTCATCATGAAGTATTTTTCCCTCCTACTTCTCTTTTTCATACAACTCCAATTCTACCTGATTTCTTCTCTTTCTTAGTCTGAAATGCCTCTGCTTTACCTATCACCAGTAACAGTTACTGAGTTCTGAGGCATCAACGATTTTCACCAATTTTAAAATGAATCAGACCTGCCACCTTGACTCTTTTTCTATGGAACTACATTCCCAAGAGAATTCTTTTCAAGAGAAGTAATTTCTTATTTTGTGGGAATGTGAACTAAAGTTCACTTCTTTTAAAAGAAAATAATTTGTTTTCCAAGTAATCTAATGTGTTTGTTGCTTGGTAATAAAGAAGGGTTCTAGAAAAAGTTAATAATTCTCCCTGAAACTCTAGCATCACCTATGTCCAATAATTTTTCAGAATAACAAATGGAAAACCTCTGAGCTCAAGTGATGTTTGGCTCATGTAAAGTCAGCTTTCATCAAACAAACAAAAAACTCAGCAGATTTTTTTTAAACAACTTATACCAAGTTTGGATGGTAACTGAAATTTTATTTCAGAAAGGAAATTTCATGACATTAAATTACTTCTCAATGACTAAAACAGGATTATAAACTCTCTTTGCTAAAATTGTATTGCTTTCTATAATATAATTTTGACATAGTTATTATCCACTAAAAATCTAAGCTGTAACAAAAATTGGATACATATATATTTTATTTTTCATTTATTTTGAAAATTTATCCAGACTACTATTTCATATAATTTGGAAAACTCCCCAAACACATTTTTCAAAAATGGATCTTTTACTCACTAGAAACAAAAAAAAAATTGATTTCTGGTTTAAAAAAATTTAAAGTAACAGTATGCTTTTATTTTCTACCTAAATGTAAAGGATTCTTGGGAAGCATTTTCACTTCTGTTTGTAAGTTAATTTTCTCCTCAAATAAAGCATTATTCTTTTTTACCTAAGGTCACTTTAGTTCCATTATGCCACCTGGGTCCCCACATATGACTAAAACCACAAAAGAAATATCTCTGAAATTAGAAATAGATGTTGTCCTTAACTTCAAGAGCTATTAATGAAGACTGCACAATT
The DNA here is from genome assembly GCA_004024625.1 of Mellivora capensis. Lineage (NCBI taxonomy): Eukaryota > Metazoa > Chordata > Mammalia > Carnivora > Mustelidae > Mellivora > Mellivora capensis. The sequence goes on along the minus strand of PISX010029092.1, from coordinate 16,906 downwards.
ATGTCTGATAGTACCGAAAGAGGGACTTTGGTTAATTTTTATTTGTTATGCATAGTTTTCTGAAACTCTTCTGTAAGAATCATATGAGATTCCCACAACATCAACTTATAACCATGGGTACAGAACAAATTCCATGATTTCCATGATGGTAGGCACAGATTTTAAAGTTAGAAAATAAAGCTTCTTTCTCCTACTTATCATTCTTCATGGTCTGTCCACCACTTAACCTGCACAATTATCTTTTCTTAAGACAAGTCTTACTCTTTATGTTGGAGCAAAAACCTACAGAGCACTTAAGTAGCTTGTATAATTTATTGCTCCCTTTTGAATAGAATCAATTATGACATATCCTGTATTAACTTAAAATATCTGTTTTTCAGGGCACCCGGGTGGCATAGTCGATTTAGTGTGGGACTCTTGGTTTCGGCTCAGGTCATGATCTCAGGGTCCTAAGGTCCTGCTCTGCACTCAGCAGGGAGTCTGCTTGAAGATCCTCTCCCTCTGCCTCTTTCCCCATGCTTGCACACTTTCTCTCTCTCTCAAATGAATAAATCATTTTTAAAAACATGTTATCAGATGCAACTTTAATATATATAAACAAAATTGATAAAATTCACTAGTGCTTATATATCTTATATACTTTAATTTACAAAATGACAAAATCAATATGATCTGTTGTAAAAACATTAAAGTAGTGGATAATGTTTCACTGCTAAACATTCATTACCTAAGTTAGGTTTAATATCAGGGAATTCAATTACATGTGTCTGAGGCTTATTTTCTATTATCTTGTTTCTTTTGCGTTTTAGACCTACAATCATGTAGGTCACTACAATTATTGTTATTTTTTTAGCAATGAAATAATTTTTAACCATTAGTCAGCTATTTTACGAGCTAATTAATTTAATACTGCAGCCAAAGTACAGTAGTGAACGAATTTTAAAAGTATGGTTGACCAAACAATGTTTCATTGTCTATTTCCTACTGTACTCATATTTAATTGGGGTATACAAAAAGAGTATCTGTTCAAGAAATTCACTCAAAATATGAGCACAGTATTTACTACAATGCATGTTGTGTTCTGTGAATTTGTGTTTTGCATTTTATGTGTGTCATATGATGGTTAACTTCCCCCACCACACTCTCTGTTCAAGTCCCTGAACAACTTCCAGTTTTTTATAGGATCATATATATACATATATATATTTATATGTATTTAAACATATTATATATCTGTGTGTGTGTATGTGTGTGTGTGTGTGTGTGTCTTCCTTGGGCACAAGCAGGATGGTGACAATAAGACTAACAGAGACACTGAAATCATATAACATTATTCTGTTAAAAAGTCTTTTTCAAATTTTTCAAAATATATGTGTAATTGTCAGGATATCATTAAGTAAAAAAATCTTTAAAATATTAAAATACTAAAAATCCTACAGAAATCAGTATATCCAGAATATATGCCTTAGAGACAACTTAGGGGTCTAAGGTCTCTACAATCTTAGAAACCCTGGCTGCTTCCTAAACATCTGTTTGTAGAAAAGAGGACAAATGGAAATAAAAAGGGTGTTGAGACTAAGAATGGCCAAGAAGATGCTTCAGGAAAGATAGAAGTATTGTAAATGAGCCAGAATAAGTTAAAATAAATTAGAAGTCAGAACACTGGAGGCAGCTAGACCTTTTCCCATTTGGATTGATGGTGGATTGTCCCAAATGTATCTACATCTAATCCTTATTTCATATTGTTAATGTATTTAAAAATAAAATTACTTAATCATAACATTTCAATGAGGTGTAAATGTAGATAAATTCCCATTTGGAGCCCAAATAGTTGTCAGAATTAGGCCTTTCTATGTGTCTGAGAAAGAATGTGGTAGGCAGAGAAAAATACGCATCTTTCCAAAATAGTATTTTGTTTACTTTATATGACTAAGAATTGTGGGAGGAAAGATGAAGAATACATTGAAACTAAGGCAAATGCAGCTTAGTAATTCTGTTATGGAGGTATGGGGCCTGACAAATGTGCATCAGATTCCCTTACTGACCAACCATGCACTATCTTTGCATCTTCTTTAAGATAGCTGCCTGGAATTAGTCATTTAACTTAACTAACCTTTTCTGAATGAGACCCCAAGATGCTACATTAATAGTAGGCTAGAAAGGGAAGGGATTCATCCAGAATATCATGAAGGAAAAAAAAAGTCTATCTACATTTTTAATTTACATATTTGTGACCCCATACATAGCAACATGACATGTTGTTATCCACATATCAACTACAAAAATATAGACATGGTGTCCAAGGAAGGATTTGACAGGAGAATGCAAGAGAGTCCACCAGGTAGATGCCCTGGTAGAAAAAAGCAGAGGGAATGGTTTCACTATGTATTTCTACCTGGTCCACCAATACTTTATTCCTCATTTCCTTTCTCAACAGCAAGTGCTTCTCTGGTCATATGAAGAAACATATTTTTCTTCCTTTGTTGGTACAAAAACATTTGGGTATATATAATGTGATTATGTGATTACCTATGTAGAGTATTTATTTATATGTAGCTATATAGAGATACAACCTGTGTCTCCAAATTTAAGCTCTTGATTAAGATCACTTTAATTTGTAATTTAAGAGCATCGCCATTCTGAAGCTGATTTGTAAGAATATTTCACTTCCTATACTTTACTTTTTTTCTCCATTTTCTTGCACTTTCTTTTGCTTTTTCCCCCATAGTTGCCTGACAGGCAAACCTAATGGTGCCTCTTATAAACCTCCTTTTTAAACAGTCATTGTATTAGAAATTCTTTACTCTTTTGTAGGTTAAATTTAAATTAAATACAGCTGGGTCTTCTACAACTCAAGGCATATCTATACCTAACTAAATTTAATATAACTGCATCTACCACAAACTGTCAACACTCCAGTCAATGTTAGATATGAGATGCATGTGTTTCTAGTCTTTGCACACACTAATTTACATTGCTAGCCCTTCAAACCCTCCAGAGACCAGGAACTGAGAAAGAGGATAACCAGAAAGAATCTTTATAAGAGTACTTTTTAATGGAAAAACTTTAAAAAGTGAATTGATTTATTTTTCCATAAAGTAGACAAGTTAGGGAAATGGAAGAGTTGAGTCCACTAATGACTATAATAAAAGACCTAAATTTATTAGTAGGGAAGTGGATTATCAGATTTTCTTCCAAAATAGCTCAGAGTAGAACATAAATCAAAACAATCTTCCAAACCATTCTCAAAAATGTACTTTGATCAGAAGTAAGAATTTTAAGATTCTGTAGACTGAAAAAAAAAAAGAGTAACTAACTACAGGTAACATTAGATTTCAGCCATCAGCCTAATCTAACCTAGAAATTAAAGATGTGCTGTATGTTCTTAAAGGGAAAGACAGCCGTGTTATCATAAAGAAGCCAAGTGATTTATAGTGTTATATAATATTCATACTGTATGAGAGAATTTTAATTGAATCTTTAATAGCTTTTGGAACAGAGAGCTCAAACCATACTAGTCAATATAAAATACAGAATTTAGCAGAAAAGTCCAATTTTCTTTAGCAAATAACTGAGCCATCAAGTATCTTAATATGATGGTGCTTCAGAAATCTGGTTTTAGGAAGGCAGACTGATCATATCCAATATCAGCAGTCTTACCCCATACATGCCAAATCCCATAAATAATACATATGTAACATTGCTCAAAAGTGAAATGAATACTATTAGTGGTTCAGAGTGTGAGGAATCCATAAGAGATTGAAAAACAGAATGATTGCACAGGTATGCTTCATAGTATGGCCTGCACATTGAGCACTTCTAGGCTATTGGGCTGTAATGACCCAGAAGGTTGCAGGAAATTTCAGCATGACCATAGTGGCAAAACCCCTGAGAAAAGGACATCCAGAGACATGAGAAGGATATGCAACTGGAATAACAACGTGAGAGAAACCAGAAAGCAAGAGTGTTCTATACCATCCCCTAAATCCAGGGGCTAGCAGAAGGGTATGGGCTATCTTAACATCAGCAGGAATATTTATTGTAAGAATTTGGGAAAATGAAACAAGGCAGTGATGAGTTGCAGTTATGAGTTGCATATCCTGTCTATCACCTTCTCCTAAAACAAAATGGACTACAACCTTCAAGTAGCTCCCAATCCTCTCATAGGTTATCTCATAGGATAACTATCCAAGTAGAGCCTATCAGAAGCAAAGAACCTCAAGTGCAAATTTAAATACAAAATATAAAATCACCCAATATTTTAAAACTATCATCAGTGACAATAAATGTGAATAATATATAATGTGAATGATTTAAACTAATCTGGATTATAGAGACACTCATTCTGGATTTATATCCAGTTAAATTGATAATTACAAGAAACATATTTAAACCCAAATAAAATAGGAAAATTGAAAATAATGGAATGGAGAATTTGAGTTATATATGATTAATTAAACATATTATTGATCTTCCCATAAGATCCCTCAAAAAAGAAAAAGAAAATAGGTATACAGACCAAGAGAACAGTGGGTAAAACATTAACACATTTTTCAAAGGTAGAAAGCAGAAAGAGATTTTAGAAGAACTTAAAAAATGAACATCAGGTGTCTCAAGAGGATAGTGCTAATGAGAAAGAAGTAAGCTAACTGATGTAGCATAATCCCCCAAAAGGCTCAGGATTGGAGGTGAGAGAAACTGTATGAGGCAGGACTAAAATGAGGAGACTTGTAGAAAATTGAATACGGTGAAGTAAAAGAAGTCTATCATCCATGTGAATTTTTCAGAACCGACTAAAATTATCAACTCACATTTTTAAGAACTTAGGTGAAGCCCAAATAGATTAAATGCAGCTATCCCTGTCAGACAAATTTTCTCCCTCCTTTACTTCCTGAAATAAAACCACTGATTCGTTAAGGCCCTTGATTCACAGAGTTCCCTGAAATGCCTAGGCAGGGTGCCCTGGTGATTTGGAGAAGCTAAAATGAAATGATATGCAGTAGACTTCAATACTCTATGGGAATTGGGGTTCAGGGGAACAGCCCAATAAACTCTGATGCTCTGGTTACTGTTACTGCTGTAAGTGAATGTCCTATACCTCTGAGTCATGAACCTTTTGTCTTCTACCAACGTCCATGAAACTATGGAAGCCTAACTTGTTAGCTTACAAGAAGGTCAAAATCTCAGAGCCTTCACAGTTTTTGACAATTATTATCAAACAACATAAATTTGAAGATGAGAAACATCACTAGAGATGATGAAATTAAAAAAATATTTTATGAGTCATCCTAATAGGAAGACATCACAATCCTAAATCTGTGGACACATCAAAAAAACAAAATCAAACACAAACCAAAAAAACAACAACACACATTTTGCAAACTTAATCTAAGTAAACTAGATAGAACACTGTACCTAATAGTACCATAATTCACATTTTCCCCAAGCATATAAGAAACATTCATCAAAGGATACCAGAAACTGGGGCAAAAAGAAAGCCTCAACAGATTTGAAATTAATACATTTTAGATTATATCTTTTGATCAGATTGGAATTAAGCTAGAAATCAATAACAAAAGATGAGTAGAAACACTTGACATGTCTGGAAATTAAAGATATAGTTCTAAAAAAAACCATAGGTCGAAAAAGAAATCAAAATGGAAATTAGAAAATATTTTGAAATAAATAATGATAAAAGTACCACATATCAAAATTTATGGAATTATGCTTTATGAAATGCAATACTTTCAAGACATTCTGGCTATTTATTTATTTACCTATTTATTCTTTTTTATATATTTATGTGTTTCAAATATATTAAAAGGGAAGATAAAGAGCAATCAAATTTCAATGTAGAGGTGCTAGAAAAATAATCAAACCTGAGGAAATAAAAATAAAGAAATAATAAGTATAAAAACATAAATTTGTAGTATAGACAAAGTAAGAGAATAAACAGTAAAAATGATAACAAAGCCAAAAATTGTGGGGTTCTTAATAAAAAGAATAACTAATAAAACCCTTAGTAAGAATGGTCCATAAAAAAGAGAAAAGAACACAAATTATCAATATCATAAATTTAAAGTAGACACTATAAATAGATTTGCAAGACATTAAACAAAATAAGAATACATAAGAATACCAATAAAGCTGATCATTTGTAAGGAATAGATGAACTTTTCACTAAAAAATGACTAAGATGATAGATGAAATAGAAAATCTAAATAATCCTACACATATAAAAGAAATTTAATCTGTAATTAACATCCTCATCAATATAAAGAAAAAAAATGAAGACTACTTGGCCTTTCCCAGTTTATATATTCCAAGAATTTAAGGAAGAAACAACACGTCTTAAATTCTCAGTGAACAGCAAAATAGGGACACTTCATAACTTGTGGAACAAAAAAACTTGGTTCCAAAACTTAATCAGAACATTAAAAGAAAGGAAAATTACAAACAAATTTCTTGACTAAGAGATGCAAACATATTTAATCAGGTATAAGAAAAAAAACCCAGTGATACAGACAAAATCCAATATGTTTCATCTAATTAATATCTGTTTCAAAAGTGCAAGTATGATTCAATATTAGAAAACAATGTCATTTCCTACATTAAAACAAGAGAAATTGCATATGATCATCTCAAATTATGTACAAAAGGTATATCATAAAATTTAACATCCATTTATGATAGCATGTCTTAGCAAGATGGTAATGAAAAAGAATGTTCTTAATATTAATAAATAATATCTTTAAAACTCTATAACAAAGATCATATTCAATGATGAAATATTGAAACTTTCATCCCTCAAGTGAGACAAGGATGCTTACTCACAGCTTCTGTACAGTGTTGTACAGGAAGCACTAGCCAGTGAAATAAAAAAAAAACAGGTATAAGGTTTGTAAAGGAAGAAGTGAAAGGCCATTATCCACAGAAGGCATGTTTGTTTACCTAGAAAATAAAAGGGAATCTATAGACAAACCAATAGGATTATTAGGTATAGTAAGTCACTGGATACAAGATCAATGTTAAAATATTAATTGTATTTCTATATAGCAGCCACCAAAAAAAAGAAAAATTAACCACTTATAGTAGCACCCAGAAACACAAAAAATCTTTGAAAAATATAACAAAGGATATGTATATCTTTATACTGAAAATTATAAAATACTGTTCAGAGACAATTTAAAGGACCTAAATAAATTGAGGGATATACCAAATTTTTGGATTGAGAGCCTCAATATTGTAAAGAGACGTTAATTCCCCCCAAATTAAACATCAGAGTCGAGGTAATTCCTGTCATTATTTCAGCAATACTTTTGATTGACCAGCTAGTTTTAAAATCTATAGGACAATGAAAAAGTTTTTGCAACACAAATCTGAGAATGGCCAAGGCATCTTTGAGAAGTAGAACAAAGCTGGTGGACTGACATTACTGGATACCAAAACCCATTTTGAAGTTACATTAATTAAGACATTGCAGTATCAACCCAAGATAGACAAAGGAATCCCTGGCAAAGAATAGAGTCTAGAATCAGACTGCCATATATTTAGCCACTGTTTTTTTTTTAAGACAAACATGACACACAGTGTAATAAGAGAAAGTATGGTCTTATTCATAAATGGTGCCAGATGGATTGGATTTTCATTCAGGAAAAAATGAATCCTGACCTCCTACTTCACCCTGGATAAAATAAAATAAAATAAAATAAATTCCAAATGGATGAAAGATCTAAATGTGAAAGGTAAAACAAAGTTGTCATAGGAATATACAGAAGAGAATATGATCTTGGAATAGGCAATATATTCTTCAACAGAACTCAAAAAGCAGTAATGATAAAAGAAAAGATGTTTAACTGAACTCTCAAAAGTAAGAACTTTAGTTCATCAAAGACATTAAGAGATTGGAAAAGCAACACAGAACCTAGATAAAACATACCCAATTACTCATATAAAGAAAATATATAGAAATTCCAAATTACCAGGGAAAAGATAGAAAAGGCATTTTTTAAATGGCAAAAGAAGACTTGAACAGACATTTCACAGACTATCAATATGGCAATAAAATGAAAAAAGGGCTCAAATTTATTAGACACCAAGTGAATGCAAATTATGGCCACAATGAGATACCACCACACAATGACCAGATGGAAAATGCCAATCATCATCCAGGATGTGAAATGAATGGAATCCTCCTACATTGCTGTGCATGATGGTGCAAACTGGCACAAGCATTCTGGAAAATTGGCAACGTTTACGAAAGCCAGACATACGTATTTTCTATGACCCAGCAATTTCACTTCTAGCTACAGACCCAAGATAAATGCACACAAATATTCTCCAAAATTCATTGATTAGAATACTCAACACAACAGTATACACAATAGCCTAAAAATGCAATACCAAATACCTATCAATGGTAGAATTGATAGATATGTCATATATTCCTAAAGTGGACGATTTATACAGTGAGGATATAGATTGAAATCTCTACAGCTACATACATTATGGATAAAACTCACCTATATAATCCTGAGTAAAAGAAGACAGACATATAAGGGTATATTCAGAATGGTTTCATTTATATAAATTATGAAAAGACACAACTGATCAATGCTATAAGAAGCAAGAATACTGATTATTCATCAAAGATGGGAGACTGACCAGAAGGAAGCATAGTACGGCTTCTGAAGAGATGATCACATTCAGTATCTTAATACGATACTGTTGGTTACATGGTAGGTTTAGCTTGCAAAAATTAATCAAGCTGTGTATTAATGATAAGTGTATTTTTCTTTGTGTCTACATCAATAATTAATAGATTTTTGGTATAGAAATTATCTGAAAGAAAAATATCTCATTGTTAAGTTCCTAGAAAAAGTGTTTATCAGGAAATATACTAGACCTTTTTAGAAAAGATACCTGTAAATCTTTATTTAGTAAACATAAAAGAAAACTAAAATGAATAGAGAGTTATAATGTGTTAGTGTTTGGGTATACAGAATACTGTAAAAATGTTCATTTTTCTTTATTTGTCTATAATTTCAGTCTATTCCAAACCAATGCCCAAAAATTGTTTCTTATGGCCACTGAAAAATTGACTAAATTTATACGGAGTCAGAATAGCCAAGACAACTTAAAAAAAATTTTACTCTACCAAGCAGCGGAATAAAAATTTTAAAACTCTAGAAATTTGACTCCAGGATCATTCATACACAAGAACTTAGTGTGTATCCCACCTCAGTAAGGGAAATTCATACTTTCCATTAAGTAGTGTTGAGAATATTAAAAATAAAACAAAATAAAGGTAGATGCTTACTCATACCACACAAACATAAATTATAAATAAATTAATGTCTCAAATGTAAGAATGTAAAAATAAAACTAAGCAGTATTAAATAAAAAATATGAACATATGCTTATGATCATATAGCAAAAATTTAGAAAACCATGAAGGCTTCTGGACCTTGAGGGCATTATGCTAAGTGAAATAATTTAGACAGAGACAAATACTGTAAGATCTCACTTATATGTGGAATTTAAGAAAGAAAGAAAGAAAGAAAGAAAGAGAGAAAGAAGGGAAGAAAGGAAGGAAGAAGGAAGGGAGAGAGAGAGTGAGAGAGGGAGGGGGGAGGAAGGAAGGAAGGAAGGAAAAGAGAGGGAAGATGGGGCACCTGGGTGGCTCAGTGGGTTGAAGCCTCTGCCTTAGGCTCAGGTCATGATCCCAGGGTCCTGGGACCGAGCCCCGCATCAGGTTCTCTGCTCAGTGGGGAACCTGCCTCCCTCTATCTCTGCCTGCCTCTCTGCCTACTTGTGATCTCTGTCAAATAAATAAATAAAATCTTGGAAAAAAAAAAAGAGAGAGAAGCAGGAAAGGAAGGGACCTAACTCATAAATACAGACCATACATTATAGATCAGTATTTTCCAGAGGTTTGGGGTATGGTGAGCAAAAATTGGTGAAAGTGGTCAAAAGCTACAAATTTCCAATAAGATAAGCAAATCTTGAAATATAGTATGCATGATGACTATAGTTAACAACACTACACTGGATATTTGAAAATTGCTAAGAGAGTTGATCTTAAAAGTTCTCATCATAAGAAGAAAAAATTATAACTACATGTGGTCATGAATATTAACTAAGCTTATTGAAAACATCATTTTGCAATGTATACATATATCAAATCATTATCTTCTACACCTAAAACTAATACATTGTTTTATCTCAATTATATCTCAATTTTTAAAAATAAAAAAATAAAAAATCCCGGGAAGAAAAAAACTGGTAAACTTTCAAACACAAATAATGCACTGGGTAATAGTATTCATCACTTAGATAATAAGACAAAGAATTGGTATTCAGAATACATGAGATAATTCTACAGGTGAAAGGAAAACCTTTATTGAAATAGCAAAGCATATATATGCACAGGCAATCCATAGAAAATAAAAAGCAAAAGACCAATAAAACCATAAAAAGATGAGAGGTCTCAACAATCAACAGGGAAATTCAAATTAAAATTAAAAAGCTAATACTTTTTTTTAACCTTTAGATTAGCAAAAACGACATTTTGATTATATCAAGCATTGGTGAGAGGGTGAGCAAAAAAATATCATATACTGCTAGAAAAGTAAACAGTGAATTGCTATGAGTATAAATTGGTAAAGACATTTTGAAGGGAATGTGGCATTATCTTACGTTGCCACTTCTCAGTACTATATTTACCCTAAAATATTACTTCCACATGTATGAATAGATTTATACAAGAATATTCATTATGTTATTGCTGATGCTAAAGGCAGGGGTAGAAAGGAGAGAAAAAAATCTTTAATTGAGCAATTGCTAAGTACACTGTAGTTCAATGTAGCTACGTCTATTGATATAGCCATATATTATATAAAATTTTGCAATAGTGGTTAAGGTAAATCTATAGGTCCTAGCTTTCTCATCATAGCTTTCTGTGTACTTATACTGTGGAGGTAGATTCACATGCAGTAACAAGATTAGATCTTCAAGGTGAAGTGTAAAAAAGCAAGTTGAAGAAAATACTACTTCATTTAATGTAAAAATGCAAATTAAAAAAGAATAGAAATACACAATAAAATCTTTCCCTTCACATACAAATATTTTATATAAATTCACAGAAGAAAGGTCTAAATGAATAGCCCTGCACACACACATACAAACATTAGTGAGAGTGACTATCAGAGTTAGGAGGGGATGGGCATTTGAAAGGGATCATCAAAGGACAGTGTAATGGACATCTGTTATTTTTACTCACCAGTACTTACTCTCCCATCTTAAAGTCCACTGATTCTGCTTTTGTGGAAACCTTCTGTGATAACCAATAGGCTTGGGTGACCCTGAACAGTCCTCATCCAAGACTGAAACAGGTAGACGAAACCCAAGCAATCAATGTCTTCCATTTCCGTAGAAACAGTGAGTGGCTCAGAACTATAAATCAAAACAAATTAGAGTCAATTCTGGAAACTTTAAAAGCTGTTATAAAACACAAAACTGGAAGGAGGAGAGTAGAAGCACACATCTTATTTTGCAACCTGAGAGCAAGAGCTTGAGAACATGCCAGCTTTGTGGGGAGAGTACCAAGATCTACATAGAGAGAGAATTGGGGTCCTGCCACCATTCAAACTCTTGGGAAGCCAAGGGCTCCCTCGTAATAATCAGCAACTCCCTGCAAGTGGGGAAGACATTTGGGTTTACTTCTCAGGCATTTGCCACCAAAGTTTCCTTCAATAGAGATTCCTTGGGGTGTGCCTGGGTGGCTCAGTTGGTTAAGCGTAGGACTCTTGATTTTGGCTCAGGTCATGATTTCAGGGTTATGGGATCGAGCCCCATGTTGGGCTTCACTTAGCTCAGACTCCCTGTGAGATTCTCTCCCTGGCCCTCTGCCCCTCCCCCACTCACTCTAAGGTAAGGAAGGAGGAAGGAAAAATCTTTTAAAAAATAGAGATTTCTTGGGCTTATCTTTTCTTGTTATAACTTTTATTAGGAAAATTTGTTCTTATACTATACAATATTTCTAATATCCACTTATTCTTTTGAGTTTAATATTTTTATTTGAGGTTATATTAAAGTATCGGAGATAGAGGCATCAGATATTTTTCAAAATATTACACATTACCAAAGAAGTAATCACTTCAAGTCCTTTTCAGAATTACATGGATATAATTAATACCTATGTATGATTAGAAAGTAAAAATTATCTCTGGAATCCAACGAGATCCCTAGACTAAACAACAGAAAATGGTGCAGTTATTTTCCAAACTCCTTCTCCCCCCATTATTGTTAACAAAAAGTGGGGGTCCTTCTTTTAAAATGTTGCTCTCCAAAATGCCAACATGGGCAATGTGAAATTTATAGGTAAAGAGACAAAGTGACTTCTTGTAACTGTTGTGCTTGCCTGAAAAGAAAATTACATCTTTGAATAGGACCTTTAAGATAAAGGCTCTTTTGTAATCTTCCCTTTTCTCCCTGTGCTTTACATTCTGGTCTCTTAAGCCCCTCAAGGAGATGGAGCACAAGAGGACCCATTCACTCCCTCTCTGTGTGTCTCTGCTCTCCTTCCAGGCAGCTGGGCTCTTTCCCGAGACCGAGGACGTGGCAGTATTCAGCTGGGCGTTTTCTACTTCAGTTTTTCCCTTTGCGATTCATTTTACCCATTTCTAATAAGATCATTGAGAATGTAGTTTTCTCTTGAAAGAAGAAGAGGAGGGGGGGGCAGAAGAAGGAGAAGGAGAAGAAGGAGGAGAAGAAGTAGTAGTAGTTTGGTTCTTCCTCGATGGCCATTGAGCCTAAATGTTCACATAGAAGGATGGTGTTTCTCTGTGAAAGCAAGACATTCATCATTCCAGCCTCGCCACAGAGGTGCTGATTGTGGGATGGAGACACCTGTTTATTGCAAAACGTGCCTCGTCCACAGTCATTTCGCATGTGTGCTAATAGGCCAAGGGATAATTGCTGACGGTAATAACTGTCAGTTTCTAGATACCAATCTGACTTAACAAGTTACATAAAAATGTGTAGCTTATATTCTCCTTGTGTATTATTTCCATGGCTCCTCAGTCCCTCAATTATTTTGTGAAATGACGCTGTTGTTTACAATGCTGGATTTGTATAACCAAAACAAACAGGTGGTCTGTCTGCCACAAACTGGCAAGCCAGATTGTTAATTGTAAATTAAACTCAAGGAAATACCTGGTGTGGGGTTTAGCATCAATTTATGTAGCAAAGGAGTCATTTTGTAATCCAAAGCCTTCTTGGAAATCTATGTCATTAGTAAATTGAATTGTACATTAAAAAGACTAAACAAGGGCTCCTGGGTGGCTCAGCGGGTTAAGCCTCTGCCTTCGGCTCAGGTCATGATCTCAGGGTCCTGGGATCGAGCCCCGCATCAGGTTCTCTGCTCAGCGGGGAGCCCGCTTCCTCCTCTCTCTGCCTGCCTCTCTGCCTACCTGTGACCTCTCTCTCTCTCTCTCTCTCTCTCTCAAATGAATAAATAAAATTAAAAAAAAAAGACAAAACAAGTTAAAATGACATGTGCACGCACCTTTTTATTTTCTTGGACTTCAAAGGCATAATGCAGACGGAACTACAGCATCCCACAATAGGGTCAGTGCAAGGAGCCTCTGTGTCTTTGTTTTTTGTGGGGTTTTTTTTTTAAACTTTGATTTCCTATTCTCACTCTTATTTCCATTCTCCTACCTATTCTAATTGCCTTAATTCATGTCCTTAAAATAGATGCCTCCTTCAAAATAAAAAGTTCTCTTTCATGTATTTTTTTAACTTTAAATTGATTTATTGCTTTGCTCTTGTTTTGATGCTTACGCTTCACTCCACATCGATCTAGTCATATTATTGTCTGCTTACTACTGACTGCAGCAGTGTTCCCTCGAATGGTATTATTCCATTTTGCTTATAACATTCCCTTCCAACTGAATTCAGTGAAGGCTTCTTTGCTCCTACAAATCACGCTGCACTGAATGTTCTCTCACACATCCATTTGTAATGCTCCTGTGGGACTTATTTAATTCAACAAATATGTATTTAGCATCCAATAAGTGTCATGCACTATTCTAGGCATGCAGGATATGTCACTGAACAGAAAAGAAATTGAAAGCCCTGGCCTCAAGGAGTTTATGTGCTAGGGGATTTTCTCTAGAGAATATATCCAGGAATGGGACTGCTGGATTTTATGGCATACAGAGTCTTAATTTCATTGTCAGAATCCCCTCTGAAATACTTTTACTGAGTTAAAACATGAATAATATATGAGTTCTCTTTCTCCCCTGCCCAAACCTGGTTGACACAGGGAATTACACACTCTCTCATATTTGGCAACCTGATAGAAATAGCATGGTTTATCATTTTTTGGATTTCCAGAAAGCTTGGTATTCCTACACAGCTCTTTAAACCACATGTGTGAGCTGCGTATTCATGCAATTTTTCTTTCATTTCTTTATTTTCAAATATTAAGGTTTTTTTCATCAGAAAATAAGAGAGATGAGGGAAAGAGCTAGAAAAAAAGACAGCAAACCCAAAATAAGAAGGCAAGAAGTGAATAATATGTAAATAAAAGCAGGCTCAAAGAAATAGAGAAAAATGACCACAGTAAAACATAATAGATCTGACTCTTTTTTTTTTAATGGTTCCTTGGGAAAAACATAAAATAGAAATACATAAAATAGAAATGGTAAGAGGTAATGAAAAACAAAAAGAAGGTGCAAATAAACAAAATTCAGAATAAGAAGAGATACAATCGTGATGTTAAAATTAGAAACTATATATAATCAATAAATTTGGAAAAGTTAGACAAGAAATTATAACCTTGAAAATAAAATAACATGTCAAATCATTACAAAAACAGAACCTAATATGTAAATTTTTATTAGGTAGAAATTAAAATGGTGATTTAAAGAAAAAAACAAAAGCAAAAACAAAAAACAGGCCCACAAAGCTTGAGAGTAACTTCTAACCAGTTGTTAATGACGACATATACAAGTTGTTACAGAATACATTTTATTTATTGTTTTAAGATTTTATTTAAATTCCAGTTAGTTGACATACAATGTAATATTAGTTTCAGGTGTACAATGTAGTGATTCAACACTTAGGTTCATCACCCAGTGCTCATCACAGGGCCCCCCTGAATCCTCATCACCTATCTCACCCATCCCCCCACCCACCTCCCTTCTGGTTTAACTATCAGTTTGATCTCTGTAGTTGAGTGTCTGTTTCTTGGTTTGCCTCCTGCTTTTTTTTCCCCCCTTTGTTCATTTGTTTTGTTTCTTAAATTCCAATATGGGTGAAATCATTTCGTATTTGGCTTTCTCTGCTGGCTTATTTCACCTAGTATAATACGCTCTAGCTTCATCCATGGAGTTGCAAGATTTCATTCACTTTATGGCTGAATAATATTCCATTGTATATATGAACCACATCTTCTTTATCCATTCATCAGCCAATGGACACTTGGGCTCTTTTCATAATTTAGCTATTGTAGATAATGCTGCTATAAACATCAGGGTGCATGTATCCCTTTGAATTAGTGTTTTTGTATTTTGGGGGTAAATATACAATAGTGCAACTGCTGAGTCATAGGGTAGTTCTATTTTTAACTTTTTGAGGAATCTCTATACTGTTTTCCAGAGTGGCTGCACCAGTTTGCATTCCCACCAACAGTGCAAGAGGGTCCCCCTTTCTCCACTGCCTCACCAATACCTGTTGTTTTTTGCACTGTTGATTTTAGCCATTCTGACAGGTGTGAGATGTTCCATTTATATTTCCCTGAGGGTGAGTGGTGCTTCATGTGTATGTTGACCATCTGTATGTCTTCTTTGGAAAAATGTCTATTCCTGTCTTCTCCCATTTTTATTTGATTTTGGGGTTTGAATTTGAGTAGTTCTTTATATATTTTGGATACTAATTTTTTATTGTGTCTGTCACTTGCAAATATTTTCTCCCATTCCATAGGCGGACTTTTAGTTTTGTTCACTGTTTCCTTCACTGTGAGGTATTTTATTTTGATGATTTCCCAACAGGTTATTTTTGCTTTTGTTTCCCTTACCTCTGGATATGTATCTAGGAAGAAGTTGTTAACAGCCAATGTCAAAGAGGTTACTACTTGTGTTCTCCACTAGGATTTTTATAGTTTCAAGTTTCACATTTAGGTCTTTAATTCATTTTGAATTTATTTTTGTGTATAGTGCAAGAAAGTGGTCCAGTCTCATTCTTTTACATGTTGCTATCCCGTTTTCCCAACACCATTTGTTGAAGAGACTGTATTTTTCCCATTGGATATTCTTTTCTGCTTTGTCAAAGATTAATTGACCATATAGTGTGGACTCATTTCTGGGTTTTCTATTCTGTTCCATTGTTCTATGTGTCTATTCTTGTGCTAATACAATACTATGAAACCAGGAGCTGGTTCTTTAAAAAAAAATTAATAAAATTAATAAACATCTTGACGACTTATCAAAAAGACAATAGAAAGGACTCAAATAAATGATATTACAATGAAAGAGGAGAAATAACAACCAAAAACCACAGAAATACAAGCAATTATGAGGATATTATGAAAACCTATATCCCAACAAATTGGTCAACCTGGGAGAAATGGATAAATTCCTACAAACCTATAAACTACCAAAACTAAAATATGAAGAAATAGAAAACTTGAACAGACAAAAAAACAGCAAAGAAATTGCATCAGTAATCAAAAAACTCCCAACAAACAAAAGTCCAAGGTGGAGGGCTTCATATACAAATTCTACCAAACTTTTATGAGACTGGCGCACTACCTACTGCGCTAACGAGGCACCTCTATCAAACATTTAAAGAAGAGTCAATACCAAGGGTGCCTGGGTGGCTCATTCTGTTCAGTATCTGA
>PISX010029091.1:0-20541 GCA_004024625.1 Mellivora capensis | reverse complement strand
TTACGTTCTCTTATGTCACTCAGTAAGCGTACGCCCCAGAATAGGCAGGAGATATGAAATGTGAATTTACCCAATTCCCAGTTGGTGTCATTTCCCACTTATCTGTCAGGATGAAGACATCTTTGCCACAGTAAGGGTGGTTCAAGAGTTTAAAGATACACAGATACATATAATATACCTACTTAGATAAATAGCTCATAGGTAGGTAGGTAGATAGATAGATACATGTAGCTCAACATGGTTCCTTTGTTTTTTTTTAAGATTTTATTTATCTATTTGACAGACAGAGATCACAAGTAGGCAGAGAGGCAGGCAGAGAGAGAGGAGGAAGCAGGCTCCCCGCTGAGCAGAGGGCCCGATGCGGGGCTTGATCCCAGGACCCTGAGATCATGACCTGAGCAGAAGGCAGAGGCTTTAACCCACTGAGCCACCCAGGTGCCCTGCTCAACATGATTCCTAACAGAAACCCAATAAAGTCATCAACTCCAGTTTTGAAGGAAGATTTAGTGAGAGACAGCATGTAACTCTGTAATATGATTGTTCCAAAGGAATTTTCAAGGGAAATTTAAAATTTTTGGATTTTGAGATCGTCACCTTTTTTTTTTTTAAGATTTTATTTATTTTAGAGGGAGAGCAAGTAAGAAAGAGGACATAAGCAGAGGGAGAAGCAGGCTCTCCACTGAGCAGGGAGCCTGACGCAGGATTCTATCGTGGAACTCCAGGATCATGACCTGAGCCAAAGGCAGACGCTTAACCCACTGAGCCACACAGGTGCCAGGAAATTGTCACCTTTTGTGCAGATTCGGGATAGGGCTGGGACACAGGAGGAGAGGAGGGAGTGGAAAGGTGCAAGGGAATGTGAGCAAAGGGAGAGAAGATGAACAAAAGCCAAGGATAAAAGACACAGATGTGTGGGATTCTAGCAGATCTCAAAAGAATAGAATGGAAAAGCTAGGGGCACCTGGGTGGCTCAGTGGGTTAAGCCTCTGCCTAGGGCTCAAGTCATGATCTCAGGGTACTGGGATTGAACCCTGCATTGGCCTCTCTGCTCAGTGGGGAGCCTGCTTCCCTCTCTCTCTCTCTGCCTACTTGTGATCTCTGTCTGTCAAATAAATAAATAAAATCTTAAAAAAAAAAAAAAAGAATGGAAAAGCTATTTTTGCCTCGATCTCTGGACTCTTCCATTTGTTTGAGACCAGCCTCCTTGCATATGATTGCGTTCTTTTTATACCTGTGTGCCCTTCCAGGTGCTGTGAGGTTCAACAGCAGGATAACTTTCACTGAAGGGCCACCATTTTGCCAAGATCTCTGATTTTTTTCCTTCATCCCCCATAGCAACCTTATGAATTTGGAATCATTATTACTCTCATCATCTAGATGAAGAAACTGAGACTTAGGCAGATTGAGTAACTTGCGCAAAGCCCCACCATGGCTGGGAAGGATGGAGGCAGCAAGAGGAAAAAAGGTGGAGTGAATGGGATTTGCAGCAAGGATGCCTGGTTTCTGTCGCATAGTAGTTTTCTATTGCTGGGAAGTAAATAACCACAAACCCGGAGGTTTAACCCAACACACACTTATTACATCACAGTAGCTCCGGAGTCTGAGAATGGCTTAGCTAAACTCTACTTCGGAGTCTCTCATAAGGCTGCCGTCAAGATGTTGACCAAGGCTGGGGTCTAACCTGAGTGTTATAAAGGACCTGTTCTCAAACCCATGCGATTGTTGGCAATATTCAGTTCCCCAAGGCTTGTCCCACTGATGGCCTCGGTTTCTTGCTCTTTTTCATCATCTAAGCCTCTACAACGTGGCAACTTGCCTTTCAAAGCCGATAAGGGAGAACGTATGCTAGTTGGATGGACGTTTTGGTATTATGCAACATAATCACCTTTGCCATATTCCACTGGTTAGCAGTGAGTCATGGATCCTACCCACACTCAAGGGGACGGAATTACACAAGATAGGACACTTGGAGGTGGCTTCATTATCAGAGGAGGCCATCTTAAAGCTGTCTGCCACACACCCCCACTAAACTTCTCCCTGGTAAATCAACCTTCCTCAGTTTCCTTACTTGTAAAATGGAGACCCTAATTCCATAAGCCAAGCACATAAAGTTCTAACAGGGATTAGATGTGTTCATCTTTGTAAAGTGCTTCAAACAATGCCTAGTGCATAGCTAACATCACACTCACACACACACACACACACACACACACACACACATCTGTTAAGCTAATAAATACCAGAACTAGAATCCAGACCCAGATTTGAAGGCTCTGGATCTTTATACTTTTGAAGAGATATTAGAAAATACAGAATAAGCAAAATAAAGTAAAAGTATTCCCATTCAAAATCCCAGCAACCCAATCAAAATCCCAGCAAGCTATTTCATAGCTATTGAGAAATTGATTCTAAAGTTTATATGGAGAGCAAGAGACCCAGAATAGTGAACACAATATTGACAGAGAAGGTCAAAGTTGGAGGACAGACATTCCCTGACATCAAGACTTAATACAAAGCAACTATAATCAAGACAGCGTGGTATTGGTGAAGGAACAGACAAAAGATCAATGCAACAGAATAGAGAGCCAGAAATAGACTCACACAAATATAGTCGACTGATCTTTGACAAAGGGGCAAAAGCAATTCAATGGAGAAAGGCTCGTCTTTTCAGCAAATGGTGCTTGAACAACTGGACATCCACATATGGGGGGGGGGGGACCACCAAGCTTCCAAACACAGATAATACACCTTTCACAAAAATTCCCTCAAAATGGATTACAAACTTAACTGTAAAATGCAGAATTATAAAGCTCCTGGAAGATAAGAGGAGAAAATCTAGATGAACTTGGGTTGGCAATGACATTTGAGATCCAATCTCAAAACCATGATCTACAAAAGAAATAAATTGTTAAGCTGGGCTCCATTAAAATTAAAAATTTCTACTCTGTGAAGGACATTGTTGAGAGAATGAGAAGATAAACCACAGTTGGGATAAAATCTTTGCAAGGAACATGATCTGGTAAAGGGCTGGTATCTAGAGTATTCAAAGAGCTTTTAAAGCTCAACAATATGAAAGTGAACAACCCAAATAAGAAATGAACAAAAGATCTGAATAGACACCCCACCAAGGAAGATATACATGTGGGATCTAAGTATATGAAAAAATTCTCAACATCATAGCTTATGGGAAGATTGCAAGTTAAAGCAATAAGTAGGCACCACTGCATACCTAATAGGATGGCTAAAACCCAGAATACCGTCAACACTGAATGCTGGTGAGGATACGGAGCCATAAGAACGCTTATTCATTGCTGGTGAAAATGCAAAAAGGTACAACCATTTTGGAAGACAGTCCTGGAGGTTTCCAAACATACTCTCGCCTCACAATCCATCAACTGGGCTCCTTGATATTTACTCAAATGAGCAGAAAACTCATCTCTACAAACAAAAAACAAAAACACCGTGCACTTGAGTGTTTATAGCAGCTTTATTCACTACTGCTAAAACTTGGAAGCAACCAAGATGTCCTTTAACAGGTGAATGAATAAACAAACTGTGGTCCATCCAGACAATGGAACATTACTCAGTGCTAAAATGACATGAACTATCAAGCCACGAGGAGACATGGAGGAACCTTAAATGTATATTGCAAAGCAAAGAAGCCAATCTAAAAAGGTGTCATATTGTATGATTAAAGCTGTATGTCATTCTGGGAAAGACAAAACTGTGGAGACAGTAAAAAGATCAGGGGTTGCCAGGGGTT
Organism: Mellivora capensis; assembly: GCA_004024625.1. Taxonomy (NCBI): domain Eukaryota; kingdom Metazoa; phylum Chordata; class Mammalia; order Carnivora; family Mustelidae; genus Mellivora; species Mellivora capensis. Next base: position 16,778 of record PISX010029091.1, on the reverse strand, counting down.
TGAGGGTTGGGAGAACAGAAGGGAAGGATGAACAGGAGGAGAATAGGGGATTTTTAGGCAGTGAGACTATCCTGTATGACACCATAATAGCAGATGTATGTCACCATACTTTGTCCAACCCACAGAATGCACATCAACCCTAAGTCAACTGTGGACTTCAGTTATTAATAATGTACCAATATTGGGTTATCGATAGTTAACAAATGTACCAGACCAATGCAAGGTGTTAGTAATAGGGGAAGCTGTGGGGGATGGGTCTGGAAACTCTGTGCTTCCTGCTCAATTTTTCAGTCATCTAAAATTGCTCCAAAAAATTGCCTATTAATTTTGAAATATATATCCTTAAAAACCCACGACCCAGAACAACCCTGTTCACTGTTCCATGGTTAAACTTCCAGTCTCATTTCCAAGTGAATATACTGATATATTTAATGAGAGCTTCTTCAACAAAGGAATGCACATTTTAAGAGTTTCAATGCAAGTAACCAAAATTGTCCTCCAGAGAGGTACCTACTTCCAACACCCCCAGAAAGTTAAGAGTGCTCTTCTCCCTGAACCCTGAGCACCAAAGAACTCCAACCAGGTTCACAGTTCACAGGTGACCATGCGGCTTCTGGGATTAGTTTTTTTCTCCGCAGCAGGTGGCAGGTCTGGCAGACGCCCTGCCTGCTGCCTGTTGTACTAGCTGTTCGAGAAGGAAGCAAGAACAGACCGGGCTGTCTTCCTAGGCTTCAGCTCACAGAATTTAAGAAGCAGAGTCCAGGGAACCTCAAGGCAGGATGAGATCAGGCTTTTTGTCAGAATAAGATTTGTCAATAACTGTTGAAAAGTCTTGTCAAGGTCAAATCCAGACCTCCCCAATGTGCTGCCCCAACTCTGGCCCTCTTGGAAATATACCAAAGTACATTCTACAGGGTCCTATACACAATTCCAGCCCAAGGGCAAAACAGCCCAGAGGATAGCAGGGCTAAACCTAGCAAGCCGAGCATCAGACTGACATTTGGAAGTTACAGACCTAACTGTATTGTATGTGACCTTGCATAAATCATCTTCCCCTAGTCTGTAAGGTTAAAAGTAGTCTGAATCCCTAAGATTATTGCTAACAAACCTAAAACAGAGGGACTTAGACTGCAAGCTCCATTGCTGCTTTCAAATCCGACTCTAAGTAGCTGTGCCACCTGAATGAGCTACTTAACCTCTCTGAGCCTCGATTTCCTCACGCAGTAATGCTGACATTATAGGAATCTTGTAAGGATTAAATGAGATAACCCTTATATAAAGCTCAGCACATCAAAGCCCTTCCCTAAAAGGAAAACGTTATGAATATTAGGGACCAATGAATGTCCCCCTCTCCCCACTGGTTTGCATATGGGGTGACTAAAGCCTAAGAAAGACATGTCTGGCTCAAACTCACACAGCTGAGTCACTGTTCCTGCCCGGAAGGTTGGTATTGGAAGCTTCCAAGAAATGAGCTTTTTGCTGAACTCCAAAGAACTCTTGGAGAATGCAGAGTGCTCAGACCATGACCTCTGTCCTCTTAGTGGGCTGTTTTCCCTTGGGAACCCTAATGAAATACAGGGCAGAAGCAGTTAGCATCTCAGACCACAGGTCTCTTGCAGAGACAGTCCATTAGGACCCGAGTCTTTCCGGCACCAAATGTAATCACCCCATCAGTACTGTGACACAATTTATCAGAAAATCGGGGACTGGCTGGGGGGCACCTGGTTGCCAAGAATGCTTATGTTGGTTTGCTTTGTCCTTTGGATCTTAAAGAGCCAGCCCGGAGGTGCAGGGACTGGGAGATGCATCTCCTGGGTGGGGCATCTAGTTCCAAGGAACCGCAAAGCCCCACCCTTCATAGGCAAGCATCTCTCATTGTTCCCGGAGAGGAGGAAGCATAGCTCTTCACCACTCAGGAAGATCCCCTGTGTGGTCCCACCTCCATACCTTCTGTTGCTAGGGACTCCCACCACCCCCAACCTGGAAAGTCATTACCCACCAGGTGTTTCTAGCTTGTCTCTCTGTTTCTACACTGACTCCTTCCTCCTTTGATCCACAGAATGACTTCAAAAGGGGACACTGCTGCACCAGATCCCCCCTCAGGCTCATTTCCCAAGCATCGGTGGAGAGCTACCTTGCCCAATGTCTCATTCCCTTGCCAAGACAGCTGGTGTAGAGACTGATCATTGTCAGAGCATAAAGACCCAGCCACTTCACCCCAATCTACTATGACTTGAAGGCATGAACATGTGAATCCAACAAAATCCCTGGTGCTTATATTCTGATGCTGAGGGCAATCAAATAAATCATACACATACCACAAACACATGCACACATATTTAATATATGATGTATGTGCTATGATGGTAAGTACTATGGAGAAAAATCAGAGGAAGGGAGTTAAAGAGAATTGGGGTAGAGCTGTCATTTTAAATGGACTGGGGTCAGTCAGGGAAGTCTTGACTGATGAGAAGGTGGCATCTGAGTGAAGACTTAAGGAAGTAAGAGGATGAGCCACATGGATATCTTGGGAAGGAATGTTTCGGGCAGATAGTTCAGCAAGTGCAAAGGCCCTGAGGTAGGTGCATGCCTAGCATTTTTGAGCAGAGGGTGGTCTGGCTGGAGGGAGTGATACGAGATGAGATTAGAAGTGGGTGAGAGCTGGGCATCACATAGGGCTTAGTAAGCAATTCCAAGGACTTTGGCTTTTACTCAGAGCATATGGGAGGCCACTGGAGATTTTTGAGCAGAGAATAACGTTTTTCCAGGACTTGTGATTGTTGCTTTCAGAATAGACTGAAGAGAGCCAGAGCACTGGTGGGAGACTATTATAATAATCCAGGTAAGAGGGGCACCTGGGTGGCTCAGTGGGTTAAAGCCTCTGCCTTCGGCTCAGGTCATGATCCCAGGGTCCAGGGATCGGGGCCCACATCCAGCTCTCTGCTCAGCGGGGAGCCTGCTTTCCCCTCTCTCTCTGCCTGCCTCTCTGCCTACTTGTGATCTCTGTCAAATAAATAAATAAAATCTTTAAAAAATAATAATAATAATTCAGGTAAGAAGCTATGGTGACTCAGATCAGGGCTGAGACTGCAATAGATATTGTCAATTTTCTAACAAATTCCATTCTCCCTTTCTTCCATAGCAATAGCTGAGCACATGCCTGTTCAGCTGAGGACTACATTTCCCAACATCCCCTGCAGGCAGGACGGGCCCTTGTGACTAAGTTTTGACCAATGGAACGTAAGCGAAAGTGATGTGTTTAGTATCGCCCCATTTGCTTAAAAGAGAGTTTGCATCTTGTTCTTTTTCTTTCTTCCCCTTTATACAAAGGACTAGGGATGTGCTCACATGCAGCTGAACCATGCAGATAAGGATGATGCTAGGGAAGGAAGCTGGTTCCGTGAGCGAGGATATAGAGAAAAGCCTCACATTCCAGTTACCAGCTTCACAAATAAGAAATAAACTTCTGTCTTCTTTAATCCACAGCATTTGGGGATTCTTTGTTACAGCAGCTTAACCTTTACTTCAACTAATACACAGACTTATATGGAAGGTTTAGTGATATCAGGAGTGAATTACAGCACAGTGTGAAAGAGGAAACAACCCGAAATGTTAACACTCAACATCTCCATTCTTAAAGCTCCTTAAAGTCTCACAGACTGTCCCTCCTCCTAGTCCCTGCCTGATACCTTTTCTGTTTATGCCTACTCACTCCCCAGACAGGCATCCTTCTCCAACTTCCCTGTGCCCGGGGACATCTGCAAAATTGAATTCTATTTTGCCAAGCAAATGAATATTTTTCTCCCAACCTTCATCACCGACAGTTCCAGGACCTTCCGTGGCATTATTCAAAATTCTTGGTGGCTCATCCTCAGAAAAGAAGGATGCACCTAAACCAGGTCTCCATCTTGACACTAGCATTAGCAGAAACTTTGAAATCATGTTTTCCTTTCCCTCTGTAAGCAGAAGGGAGAGGAGCTGGCAGTGCAGAAAAAAAATATATTTTTTCTTAGAAACCTTAGGGTTTGCTCCTGGGGTTTTAGATTCTCTCTTCCACATCCTCAGATACAAATATGCACACAACGGGCACCTGTAGAGATGCGTTTGCATGGTTCTTTCTCATATACACACACTCGGGCACTCACGGGCATACAGACCACTGAGTCGAGAGGGAAAACCCTGGGTTTGTTCATTCTGTTCCTTTCTGCTTAAACCCCAGCTCCCAACAACACTGACACACTTTTGAGTGTCTCACCAAAATTCACAGTGGGGACATGCTGTTCTCTCATTTCCTCCCTGCTTTTATGGTCTATTATATTCATTAATACCACTGGAAAGTGAGTTGTAGAATGAATCAGAAACAAGGCCCGATCTCGAGGCCTCCAGAAGCCAAGCCTGAGTTTGGCAGTCAGACTTTGCTACCGTGTCATCTTTACACCCAGAACAAAATGAGACGTCTACCAGGGCTACCTACTCGGGGGATGGCTGTGGTCAGTGGTGTGTCCATACCACCCCTCCATCGGCAAAGTCAATGGCAGAACCACCACCAGGATCTGACCAGAATTAACCCCCCGCTGCTCCTGGGGTGTGAGGGGGACAGAGGGGAATCAGTGGGGAATTCTAAGTATCTTTCTGTGTCTCCTTAATAACAGATGTGGGTGCATACTGTGTGTTAACTGGCTGAGTTGCACATATCCAAGTGTATGCTATGTTCTTACATTGAAACACGTGCTGATCTGTGTGTATGTTTCTAGGTTATTGGTCGGGACTTATTTCTCCAGCCCATTTCAGACCATTCTTCCACCATTCTATGTTCTCAATACATGCACTTCATAAATTCCTTAATTCTCTGTCTCTCCCTTTCTCTATGCTTCACTTACTATCCCTGTCCTTCCCTTTTTCTTCTTTTCTCTTCCCCCTCCCTCCCCCTCCCTTCTCTCCCCAACACACTAATTGCTTCCACCACACCCATCTCCCCTGGCTAACTCCTACCTCCCTTTCGGTGCCTCAGCTCTCTGCTGGGTGAGAGCCCCCAGGCGCCCTCCCTTCCCCTTCCAGAACTCTCATCCACAATACTGCCACTTTGTTACTCTTTGTCTTCCCTGTCTGCAGTGCTTTTGTATGGTGACTTCTTAGTTAAATGCAAGCCTTTTCCTAGAATCCCCTCCTCTGTAGGGTTCTGCGTTTGAGTTGGCCACAGGAGAAGTTTGGGTGAGCGTTGAAGGGTGAGCGTTGAAAGGTGGACGTTGCTAAAGTCAAACACAGAGAATTCCCTGAGCAGACACAAGCAGTTAGCCGCACCAGCATAGCTTAACTCAGCTTATTTTGCAGAACAAGTGGGGTTAGCTTGACCTGGCTCACTTCTGGCTTATCCCTCTGAAAATCAGAAGCAAAACTTAAATAGTTCCCCCAAATTAATAGGAGTCGCCACTAACCAACTCCTTTTCATTTAAGAACATTCAAATATTGTCACCGGTTGCGTGTAGAATGAACACTCACTACCTAAGCTGTGTGGTGACAATGTATCTCCGAGCCTCATTCCATGTTTTGGGTTGAATGCTTTGGTGACTGAACAGTAAGTTTTAGGAATTACGATGTAATTGATTGGTTTTACTTTTTTTTTTTTTTCTTTAATGAACCTTGACCACATGAAGCCCAAGCTGCCTTTATGCTCAGAGGGTCAATGTAAGTTTAGGTGCTATCACAGCTTCCACCCAAATCATGGATCAGGTGGCCCATCTTCTTGGGGGCTGGGGGACAGCAGACAAGCCTGTGGTCCCTCCATCTCCTGCCAGATCTTCTCTTCTGCCTTCTCCAAATCCCAGGCCAGATTTGGGTGCACTTCTGTGGTCCTCCTATAGGTCACAGCATTACTGACATCTAGAGGAACCAAGAGCAGTACATGGGTCCAGCCCATCTTCATGGGTTCTCCTTTGCTCTTGCTGTCTATTTCATGTCCACGTGTTCTAACCGGCAGCCCTGCTGACTTCAGGCTCAGCATCTAATGCGGGCGTAAAGGATTTACATGGGCAGCCCCACCAACAGTCTAGCTCTACAATAAAGCCCTTTGACTACTCATCATGGCTCTGCTTTTCCAACCTGCTGCAGAGCCTCTCTGGGGACAAGACTCCAGCTCTCAGCTTCGAGGTGAATGCAATCGTTCACCGCTGAATCCCCAGGGATGAGAACACACCCACCGCCTGAGAATAGCTCAGTAAGAAAGCTCTGGACTCATTCACAATATTGATGTACTCACATAGTGATGTATGCACACACAAGGATTTCTGTATCGCTCTGATTAGATCCACCGTCACAGCCTGGCAGCCCGGGATTAAATATGTCATACTTCTGGGTTTTACTAGGTCCTCATTGCTTTCAAAATTTTTAATTAGTTGTTAGCATTTAGGAGTCAGATGACACATACCAAATCCAGGATTTAAGCTTCTCTTAAAAGATCCAAAGATCAGGCAACATTGAGAGCACGTGGGGCCTCCTGACAGCAATTGGGTGAAGCTGGCTAACCACTAGAGAACTTCAAGTTTGGACTGTTCTCCCTCCGGGCTTCTTTTTTGTGAAAGGGGCTAATCTTTCAACATGTGTTAGCCAATCTTCTTGTTTCTCTATTTCTCGCCACCCAACAGAAATTCTAAATGATGCAACAGGCACCAGCATATTTCACTATTAAGAGTGGAAGAGGAGGAATATGTACTAGGTGATCAACACCTTCCCAGGAGCTAAACTCGCATATACCCTGAATCCAAACAAACACGCAGAACAGTCCTTTTCATTATACTTCAGTCAGGTATTTGCCCCTGAACGGAGTCCCCAAAGCTCGGGGAGATGGGATGGATGTTCACCTCTATTTCAATCATCCCCCCACTCCCGAATGGCCATGGGATCTTCAAGGCAGACTCTTGGAGCTCCCCATCTCCTCTTTGGAGACCTCTCTCTCCCATGCCTGTAGCCGATGTTATTAGTACCCTGCCCATCCCCTCTTCACACAGCAGCACAGGTGCCTACCATCCATCACAAATGCCAATGATTCACCTCGAAGGTGCGTTCTCCGTAGCTTGGCTTCAGGATGGAGCAGAAAAAAGATAACTGAGCCTCTGATGTGGCCACACTGGGTCCTTCTTAGCACAGCAATCCAGAGGAGACCCTATCTCTTCCTCTGCCTTGAGTTATTTTATCAAGACACCCCCTCTGTGGGGCACCTGGGTGTCTCAGTCTGTTAAGCATTTGGCTTCAGCTCAGGTCATGATCTCAGGGTCCAGGGGTTGAGTCCCGCATCCAGCTCCCCGCTGAGCAGGGAGCCTGCTTGTCCCTCTTCCTCTACCTCTGCCTCTCTCCCTGCTTGTGCTCTCTCTGGCTCTCTCTCAAATAAATAAGTAAGATCTTGGAAAAAAAAAAAAAGACACCCCTTTTGTGAGGACAGCTTTATTATGTACCTGTTATTGTTTCTGTATGCATATTTAAATACGTATTCATTTCTATTTGCATACTTCCTTCTATCAATGCCTGCGGGGTGGTACTTCCCATAGTATGTGCATTATATGATCCTGAGCACACGTGTGTGACAAGGCGTGTATGTGGATATATTTATGAGAGGATACTTGCGTATTAAGGTGCTTTGTATAGGCCTGGAACTAGACAGGACTCCTCAGGAGCTCATTCGATTTGCATAGCCCCTTACAATATGGTAGTACTAGCCTCATTTTATACAGAGAAAATTCAGGCTTAGAGTGTGAAAGTCTTTCAGCCAAAGGGACAGCGAGACAAATTGTAAGCTCATTTGTGCTGCTGGTGCCAACCTCCTGCCCACACTCCCTCCCCCACCCCCGACCCCGTTACCAGTGCACCCATCACCAACCACTGCCAATGGCGGTTGCCAACACCTCACACCTGCATGCCCTGCTCAGAGAGGCCTAGAAGTTTGTGTCCCTTTTTCGGGAGAGATTCGGAGACCACTGCCTGACTGGTGTGGGGAAAACGAAAGCCCACTGGTCACTTTACAGGAAAAAGAGAGTGAAAGATGCAGATCAGGGCAGAGGAAGGAGCTAAGCAAATGTGATTGCAAGAGAAGCTAGTCTGGGGCGCCTGGGTGGCTCAGTAGGTTGGGCCTCTGCCTTCGGCTCAGGTCATGATCCCGGAGTCCTGGGATCGAGCCCCACGTCAGGCTCTCTGCTCAGCGGGGAGCCTGCTTCCCCCCTCCCACCTGCCTCTCTGCCTACTTGTAATCTCTGTCCGTCAGATAAATAATAAAATCTAAAAAAAAAGAGAGAGAGAGAGAGAAAGCTAGTCTGAATTCCCATCTTTGGCTCTGCTTTTGGGGATCCTGAGATAGACCTCACTGGGCGGAGTTGGAGGCTAGGCTCTAACTAAAAACCCAGGGATTTTTGCTCCACACCATACTGTCTCCTCCCTAGACATGCGCATCACGATTCATGCTCCTCTGGGTTGATTTTCCCACACCTTTCTCCAGAGGTAGTCATGAATAGGAATTGTTTGTTTGTCTAAAAGCAGAGTGGAAGCTAACTGTTTTAGACTGCGAGGCCCTGTAATGGACACTGTGCCTGTTACATTACATTTTATGGTTTTATAGCAATTACACTGCATTTTATGGTGTCATAACATATTACATTTTATGGCTTAATATCAGCTTTAATACAAGACACCGTGGTCCAGAATTTTAACAAGGGGAAGCTTCTCCTGGTGGGATGGTAATGGGCTTTCCGCATGACCACACGCCTTCCAGCAGGATGCCGGGGAAGGGGCAGCTGGGATGAGGTCTCCCTCAAGCCTCAATAGCCATCCCATCCCATGCCCCCTGAGTCAAGCTTGGCTTTCTCGCTAGGGGTCCTTGTGCAAACTTGCAGAACAGATGCTGCTCTGGGCCTCCAGCCCCCACACTCCCATCTCTCCCTCATCCCCATCTTCCTGTTCACACAATAAGCAAGATGCTCCTTCCGTAGCACAAAGCTGATCAAGTTACTGTCCTGCTTCAAACCCAACAATACATCTTCCCATTGCCTTCGGGGCCAAGTCTAGACTCAGGTCCAAACTCAGGCTCTGGTTCAAGGACCTTCCTATTCTGATCCACAACCTTGACCCATCCATCCCTGCCATGTACCCTGTGCTAAAGCCACCATGAGTTTCCTGCCATTACCAAGTGTGTTGTGTCCTTCTGCATTCTCATGCCTTTGCACATGCTGTTCCCTCTGCCTAGAATCCCTTCCCAGATCTTTATTTTTCTAGGCATTCATTCAATAAATATTTATTGAGCACCTACAATGCTGGGCATTGTTTTACCAGTAGCCTCAACTCTCATGGAGCTTACTTTCTGGTGGGAAGACGTGACATTGTATTAATCCTCCAAAACTCAACTCAGGTCCCTTCCTCCAGGAAGCCTGCCTTGATAGGCTCAAATAGTGAGACAGGCATTCCACCCTGGGTCATAACACTGATCATCGAAACTGTAGTCGTCTATTCCTTTCTCTGCCTTCCCCAAAGGCAGGGACAATGCCCTATCCACCTTTTCTTTTGTTTTCCCAATACCAAGCAAAGTCCCTGGCCCTTGGAAGTGCCCAGAAAGATAACCAAAACACTGAACGAATAAAGCAAGAGAGAATAAATTAGTGTAATTTAGGGAAACCGGGGAGATTCCACGCCCATCACAAAAACATCCCCAGCACAGAGGCCTTCAATCTTGCCACCAGAAACTCATTACTTTAGGTTAAACATTGTTCACTCCCAGCAATGCTTCCAAATCCAAATGGCCCTGAAAGTAAGATGTTTGCACGAATTATCCACCAAGGCTCCTAGAGGCTGGCTGGAGAGGACAGGACTTAAGTGAGCTGCTCACATGCCCTGGAAGATATAGAGTGAAGGAAAGGAAGGAGGTTTTGCACCATACTCCAACCTGAACCCAGGAAACTGGTTGCAGATATTGACAAATACATTAACTAAAAAGCCTTAGGAATCATAGCCTGTTAGAGAGGTCCTGGAGGGGAATAAAACCAGCTCTAAGTTAGGCATTGGATTCTTGCCCTGGCTCTCCCACTGACTTGCTATGCAAACTTTGGGAAGACCCCTCAGCCTCTCTGGACCTGTTTCATGAGTTTCCTATAAAATAAGCAGGTTGGGCAAGATATGATCAGAGCCTCTGAGGAGTTACCAGAGCTAACTGTATTCTCCAGCTGTGGCCTCAGACAAGCTGCTTAACTCTGTGGGCCTTCATTTTCTCATTCATAAAACAGAGCTGGGTGTAAAAATATACATTTCTCAGTGGTTGGTGGAAGTACTTAATAACTTAATACAAATAAAGCAAGTAGCACAGAACCTGAGCTATCATAAGCACCCGATAAATGTTGGTTACTATTAAATGAACCAAAGGGTCAGGGCGCCTGGATGGCTCAGTCTGTTAAGTGGTCCACTCTTGATTTCAGCTCAGGTCATGATCTCGGGATCCTGAGATCAACCCCCATTCAGGCTCCATGCTGGGTCTGCAGCCTGCTTGGGATTCTTTTGCTCCCTCTCCCTACCCCCGCCCCAACTCTTGTTTGCACGTACATGTGCATGTTCTCTTTCTAAAAAAATCAAATCAAATCAATCAATCAATCAGAGGGTCAACACCGGAATCTGTAAACCACAGAAGGCCAGAGCTGGGAAAGACGCTGATAAAAACAACAGCAGATAATTAGCAGGGACTCACCATGTTCCACACTCCACGGCAAATGCTCCATGAACCACAACTCCTGTGGGACTCACAGGCCCTGCGGTGCAGCCCTTCAGTGAAGCTGGAGTCCCCACAAAACTCAGAGTAGGTGACTAATGTGCCCAGGCTCACACAGGGCCTGAGTGGCATCTCTCGGGCTTTGAACCAGGAAGTACTCAATGCTGAAGCTTTCCATCTAATATAGTAAATGCTTAGTCATTCTTTCTTCCCATCTTCAAGCCCAGATTTCTCTCTCCCTCAAGGACTCCACTTAAACATATCTCAGGCTGTTCGAAATTGTCCAGCAGCTCAATGAAGCTCTGTTCATTTTTTAAAAATTCTTTTCCCTCTGTGGGTTTCACTGTGGATAATTTCTATTGCTGAATCTTCAACTTTGCTAATCGTTTCTTCTGCAACATCTAACCTGCAGTTAATTGCGTTTGGCGTATTTTTCATCTCAAACATGGGAGTTTTCATCCCCGAAATGTCAGTTCAGGGAAAGGAGCAGATGCCGGAGTAGGAGGTGACCTGGGTAGCCTCAGGTCTCACGAGGTCAGCTAAAAAGTTATCAAACCATTCTGAACAGCTACAAACTCAATAGATTGAAGAGAAGAACAACAGTAATTCCAGGAGCATTAAAGCGACCACTTTCTGGAACGTACAACATGCAGAGAAGTGAATCCGAGGGGATATATGGGAAGAGAGACCGGTGGGGAGGGGGCGCCTCCCGGCAAGCGTTAGAGCAGCTGAGCACAGAATCGAAACTTCAAGAAGTCTGCCCCCCTGGGAAACGTCGCTCCAGAGGCTAAGCGGGGTTGGGGGGTGGGGCCCTCGGGGGGACAGTGTGGTCTCAGGTCCCGTAGGGTCACAGAAAGACTGGGGGTGTCTGAGTGTGGCAGAGCTCCCAGGTATTGGAGCAAGGAGGCCGGCTGCAGAGACGGAGCTGAGGAGTGAGCTCTCAGCTCGGGGTTACCTTAAACTATGATCCGAGGCTCACTCGGGCTGCTGCTCTTTGAGCAGGAGGACCCCATAAGTAGCAGATCCAGGAGGAATGGCGCACGGCAGGAATCAGCTGGGCTTGGAGATTCCAAACGGGGCCGTGTGCCAGAAATAGAAATGCTCGGTCACAACCTGGGTGAGCTCGGAGCGTGGCCGAAGAACAGGGATACGGGAAGGATTGATGGCTTATCTCTGAGGGCACACTGAGGAGTGAGCCCCGAGCTCTCAGCTACTCCGGCTGAGACTGGAGGATCTCAGTCTCGGAGATTGGGAGGCCACCATCTTCATTTTCCTCCTCTAAAGCTCTACGGAAAGTGGAAAGCATTCAGGGAAGACCAAAACTGCGCAGATTACTTAGCCGGGCCCCTGGCAAGGGCGGCGCAGTTCCGCCTCAGGCAAAGACAATTGAGAATCACTGCAACAGGCCCCTCCCCCAGATCAGCAAAAACCTCCAGCTGAGACCAAGTTCACCGATAAGTGAGAACTGCGGAATTTCAGAGTTAGGAGAAAGCAACATATAGAGTTCATGGCTTTTTCCCCACAATTCTTTAGTCTTTCAAAGTTAAATTAAAAAAATTTTTTTTCTTATTCTATTTTTAAAAATGTTTTCCTCTTTCCTATTTTAACCTTTTTAAAACCATTTTATCTTATCAATACCTTTTTTAAAAATCTTTTAAAATTTTCATTGTTATGGTCATATTCTATCCCTTCATGGTATTTAACCTTATTTTTTATATACATACAGGTATTTCTTTCTTTAAAATTTTGGCATACAGTTTCTTCTAACAGATCAAAATATACCCTAAATCTAGCACATGGCTTTGTTCTAGTCTCCAGCCTGACCACATTCTTTCCTCTTTTTTTTTCTTTTTCACCAACTTCTTATCTTATCAATTCCCTCTTTAGAATCTTTTCTAATTTTCATCTTTACAGTCATATTCCATCCTTTCATTGTGTTTACCCTTATTTTTGTGTATGTGTATAAGTTTTTCTTTCTTTAAATTTTTGGGAGGCAGTTTCTTCCAACAGACCAAAATACACCCAAAATCAAGTGTGTTGCTCTGTTCTATTCACCAGTCTAATTAATATATATATATATTTTTTTTTTTAAATTTTTTCATTTTCCCTCTCCCTTCTTCTCCCCCTGGTTATTTCGGGTCTCTTCTAATTTTGTTAGTGCATATTTTGGGGGGGTCATTGCCACCCTTTTAGTATTTTATTCTCTCATTCATCTATTCTTATCTGGATAAAAGGACAAGGTGGAAAAATTCACCTCAAAAAAAAAGAACAAGAGGCAGTATCTATGGCTAGGGACCTAATCAATACAGACATTAATAAGATGTGAGAACTAGAGTTCAGAATAACAATTATCAAGGTGCTAGTTGGGCTCGAAAAAAGCATGGAAGATACTATTCCTCCTTTCTGGAGAAATAAAATCCCTTTCTGGAGAAATAAAAGAACTAAAACCCAACCAAGTTGAAATTTAAAAAAAGCTATTAATAAGGTGCAATAAAAAATGGAGGCTCTTACTGCTAGGATAAATGAGGCAGAAGAGGGAATTAGTGATATAGAAGACCAAATGATGGAGAATAAAGAAGCTGAGAAAAAGAGAGAACTACTGGACCACAAGGAGAGAATTTGAGAGATAAGTAATACTATAAGACAAAACAATGTTAGGGACGCCTGGGTGGCTCAGTTCGTTAAGCAGCTGCCTTCGGCTCAGGTAGTGATCCCAGCGTCCTGGGATCGGGTCCCACATCAGGCTCCTTGCTCGGCAGGGAGCCTGCTTCTCCCTCTGCCTCTGCCTGCCACTCTGTCTGCCTGTGCTCGTTCGCTCTCTCTCCCTCTCTCTCTGACAAATAAACAATTTTTAAAAAAAAAAATTTTTAAAAAATGACATACTGGACCAGATGGACATCACAGATATATTCAGAATATTCCATCCAACAGCAACAAAATGCACATTCTTCTCTAGTGCACATGGTACATTCTCCAGAATAGATCACATCCTGGATCACAAATCAGGTCTCAACCAGTACCAAAAGATTGGGATCATTCCCCGCATATTTTCAGACCACAATGCTTTGAAACTAGAACTCAACCACAAGAGAAACCACAAGAGAAAAGTTGAAAAGAACTCAAATACATGGAGGCTAAAGAGCATCCTACTAAAGAATGAATGGGTCAACCAAGAACATAAAGAAGAATTTTAAAAATTCATGGAAACAAATGAAAATGAAAACACAACTCTACAAAATCTTTGGGACAGAGCAAAGGTGGTCCTGAGAGAAAAGTATATAGCAATACAAGCCTTTCTCAAGAAACAAGAAAGTTATCAAGTACACAATCTAACCCTACACCTAAAGGAGCTGGACAAAGAACAACAAAGAAAGCCTAAACCCAGCAAGAGAAGAGAAATAATAAAGATAAGAGCAGAAATCAATGAAATAGAAACCAAAAGAACAGTAGAACAGATTAACAAAACTAGGAGCTGGTTCTTTGGAATAATTAATAAGATTGATAAACCCCTGGCCACACTTACCAATAAGAAAAGAGAAAAGACCCAAATTAATAAAATCACAAATGAAAGAGGAGAGATCACAACCAACACCAAAGAAACACAAACAATTATAAGAACATATGAGCACTATATGCCAGCAAATTTGACAATCTGGAAGAAATGGATGCATTCCTAGAGATGTATAAACTACCCAAACTGAGCCAGGAAGAAATAGAAAACCTGAAAAAGCATTTGACAAAATACAGCATCCTTTCTTGATCAAAACTCTTCACAGTGCATGGATAGAGGGTACATACCTCAATATCATCAAAGCCATCTATGAAAAACATACAGCAAGTATCTTTCTCAATGGGGAAAAACTGAGAGCTTTTCCCCTAAGGTCAGGAACACAGCAGGGCTGTCCACTATCGCTGTTGCTATTCAACATAGTCCTAGAAGTCCTAGCCTCAGCAATCAGGCAACAAAAAGAAATAAAAGGCATCTGAATCGACAAAGAAGAAGTCAAACTCTTACTCTCTGCAGATGATAGGATACTTTATGTGGAAACGCCAAAAGACTCCACTCCAAATCTGCTACAGCTCATACAGGAATTCAGTAAAGTGTCAGGATATAAAATCAATGCACAGAAATCAGTTGCATTTCTATACAACAACAACAAGACAGAAGAAAGAGAAATTAAGGAGTCGATCCCATTTATGATTGCACCCAAAGCCATAAGATACCTAGGAATAAACCTAACCAAAGAGGCAAAGAATCTGTACTCAGAAAACTATAAAGTACTCATGAAAGAAATTGAGGAAGACACAAAGAAATGGAAGGACGTTCTATTCTCATGGATTGGCAGAATAAATATTGTGAAAATGTCTATGCTACCTAAAGCAAGTTATACATTTAATGCAATCCCTATCAAAATACCATCAATTTTTTTTCAAAGAAATGGAACAAATAATCCTAAAATTTACATGAAACCAGAAAAGACTCTGAATAGCCAGGGGAATGTTGAAAAAGAAAACCAAAGTTGGCGACATCACAATTCCAGACTTCAACCTCTATTACAAAGCTGTCATCATCAAGACAGTATGGTACTAGCACAAAAACAGACACATAGATGAATGGAACAGAATAGAGAGCCCAGAAATGGACCCTCAACTCTATGGTCAACTAATCTTTGACAAAGCAGGAAAGAATGTCCAGTGGAAAAAAGACAGTCCCTTCAACAAATGGTGTTGGGAAAATTGGACAGCCACATGCAGAAGAAAGAAACCGGACCATTTCCTTACACCACACATGAAAATAGACTCAAAATGGCTGAAAGACCTCAATGTGACATAGGAATCCATCAAAATCCTTGAGGAGAACACAGGCAGCAACCTCTTCGACCTCAGCCACAGCAACTTCTTCCTAGACATACCACTAAAGACAAGGGAAGCAAGGACAAAAATGAACTATTGGGACTTCATCAAGATCAAAAGCTTCTGCACAGGGGCACCTGGGTGGCTCAGTAGGTTAAAGCCTCTGCCTTCGGCTCAGGTCATGATCCCAGGGTCCTGGGATCAAGCCCCGCATTGGGCTCTCTGCTCGGCGGGGAGCCTAATTCCTCCTCTCTCTCTGCCTGGCTCTCTGCCTGCCTCTCTGCCTACTTGTGATTTCTGTCTGTCAAATAAATAAAATCTTAAGAAAAAAAAAAAGCTTCTGCACAGCAAAGGAAACAGTCAACAAAACCAAAAGATAGCTGACAGAATGGGAGAAGATATTCGCAAATGACATATCAGATAAAGGGCTAGGATCCCAAGTCTATAAAGAGCTTATCAAACTCAACACCCAAAGAACAAAGAACCCAATCAAGAAATGGGCAGAGGACATGAACAGACATTTCTGCAAAGAAGACATCCAGATGGCCAACAGACACCTGAAAAAGTGCTCAACATCACTTGGCATCACGGAAATCCAAAGCAAAACCACAGTGAGAAACTACCTCATACCAGTCAGAATGGCTAAAATTAACCAGTCTGGAAACTGACAGATGTTTGTGAGGATGCAGAGAAAGGGGAATCTTCCTATACTGTTGGTAGGAATGCAAGCTAGTGCAGCCACTCTGGAAAACAGCATGGAGGTTCCTCAAAAAGTTAAAAATAGAGCTATCCTGTGACCCAGCAATCGCATATTGGGTATTTAACCTAAAGATACAAATGTAGTGATCTGAAGGGGCACATGCACCCCAATGTTTATAGCAGCAATGTCCACAATAGCCAAACTATGGAAGGAACCTAGAAGTCCATCAACAGATGAATGGATAAAGAAGATGTGGTGTATATATATAGAATGGAATACTACACAGCCACCAAAAGAAACAAAATCTTGCCATTTGCAATAACATGGTTGGAACTAGTGGGTATTGGGGTGCCTGGGTGGCTCAGTGGGGGGAACTAGTGGGTATTATGCTACGTGAAATAAGTCAATCAGAAAAAAACAAGTATCATATGATCTCTCCGATATGAGGAATTTGAGAGGCAGGGCAGGGTGTTGTGGGGGAAAGGGAGGGGG
>PISX010029090.1:0-20539 GCA_004024625.1 Mellivora capensis | reverse complement strand
AGGCGGGGGAGTTCCCGGGCGTGAAGGCACCCCGACCCTGCTCACGGGACCCGGGACCCGTACCTCATCCAGGGGCACATTCCGGATGGGCGTGCCATTGATTTCCAGGATCCGGTCCCCGACGTGGATGGAATTCTTTACGTCTGGGCTCATGCAGCCTGGGTCCACCCTGTGGGTAGAGAGAGGAGTGGTCAGACCCTTGCCTGCCTGTCCCCTGGAACCCTGACGGGAAACCAAGGCTGAGGGGATCAGATTGGGGTGAGGAGGGAGCGAATTTCTCTCTGGCATGCCTGACCGATGGCAGCGGTTTAGATCGGCAGTTCTGGTTTGGTGGGGAAGAGTTCTGTCACTGACGACGGATGGCAGCTGTGGCTGTGAAAGCGGAGGAGAGTGGGATTTGCTGCTCCAATCCTGGGGGCTCGGACCGATCCTTCCAACTGCCTGGTATGTTCCAGGCAGACGAGTGCCCAGGAGGAGTCCCCTGTGGGTCTGGAACCATCGGCTTCCTGAGACCCAAACCGGTCCCTCGAGATGAAGCAGAGGCTGGGAGCCCACCCTGAGCCGCAGCCGCGGGCTGGAGGCAGGACGGCACCCACACCTGGACCTGTGGAACGGCCAGTTTGCCAAATTTATCTGCTTCTCTGAACCCCTTGGCTACCTTGTTTTCATTTTGTCTTCACGCAAGCTTTTTTAAGGGATGTTCACTTTGTCTCTGCCCTTAGATGGGGAAAGGGTAGCGAGGGGACAGAAAGGAGACCGGGGACTTTGGGAAAAAGGTTCAGGGGTGGCTGGGTGGAGTAGCTGATTAAGCGTCCGACTCGGTTCCCGCGCGGGTCATGGATCATCTCAGGGTCGTGAGATCGAGTCCTACGTCGGCTCCGTGCTGAGCGTGGAGCCTGCTTGGGATTCTCTCTCCCCCTTGGGCCCTGCCCCCTCCTCGTGCATGCGTGCGTGTGTGCGTGCGCATGCGTATGTGCTCACTCTCTCTCTCAAAGAAAAAAAAAAAAAAAAAGAAAAAGGTTTATAAAAATTCTCCATTATCAAGAGTATAGCCTCGGGGCACCTGGGTGGCTCAGCGGGTTAAAGCCTCTGCCTTCGGCTCAGGTCATGATCTCAGGGTCCTGGGATCGAGCCCCGCATCGGGCTCTCTGCTCGGCGGGGAGCCTGCTTCCCCCTCTCTCTCTGTCTGCCTCTCTGCCTACTTGTGATCTCTGTCAAATGAAAAAATAAAATCTTTAAAAAAAAAAAAAAAGGAGTAGAGTCTCACACGGGGAGAAGCTCTCCCTTACCCTGGGAAGCCAGGTCATTCGTGTGAGAGGAAGGACAGACTTGGGGACCACCACGGTGTAGCCATCGCAGGAGTAAGCGAGACAGTCAAGAATCCTACACGGGTGCCCAGACCATCTGGCGAAAGGCTGCTGGGGGCAGGAGGTTTACAGACTCAAATCTCACAAATGACTTATTATGTTTCAAAGGGGGAAAAAAAAAATCCTGGACAGCAGACGGAGGACCGTACTTCTGACCGAGTCATCGACGGCGGGCTTTATTGACGTCGTGCGTCCGGTCGGCGGCCGCAGGAAGGACGCGGCATCACGCCGCCGCATCAGCTGGGAACGCGTAACCTGAGTGTGACGAGGGGGTCAGCGCAGGGCCGCCAGACCCAGGCGGAGGGCGTTCTGCTTAACCGCTGGCCCGGCCTCTTCGTAAATGTCCAGCTCGTGGAGGGTGACGAAAAGCTGAGGACTGTCACACATTCAGAGACGGAAGGGGACACGAGGGTTCAGCGCCATGTATGGTCTTGGGCTGGAGGCCGGGTAGAGGGAAGCGGCCCTAAGGGTGGCGTTGAGAAAACTGGTAAAACGTGAACGTGGACTGTCCAGTGGATCGAAGCATCCCGTCGCTGCTCAATTTCGTCAGCGTCGTAACCGTGCGATGAGACACGATCGGTAATTAGGCAGGAGAGCGCCCTTGTTTGTAGAAGAATGTCAGAGTCCGGTGGGGGCGGAAGGGACAATAGTGCTTGAACGGAATCTCGAGCGACTTAGTAAATAATGGTAACGTGAACGCATGTGTACGCGTGAGTAGGAATCACTCCAATGTCCACATACGCATACGTAGAAAGAAATGCATACTCCAAATGTGCCCCCCGCCAAAAAGTCACATTAGTGGACATCCTGTAAATTTGAAAATTTCCAGACAAAAACTGGAAAGTGAGTCTATTTCGTCGATACAGGCTTCTCGTGGGCACGATCTTCGAAGTATATCCCTCAGCCTCCCTGCCTCCCCTCCGTCTCCTGCTCAGGCGGCAGGGGGCTGGGGCACAGATAAAGGAAACTTTCCTCCCGATGCTGCGATTCACAAAAAGCGAAGTGGTCCACAGGGGCTGGTTTAAAACAAACAAGTAAGTCCGGTCAGCAGCCTCTGGGCAGGCAGGGCGGCTCCTCCTCTGGGCCAAAACTGCCGGGAAAGCAGCTGCTGGCTGGCGGAGGCTCAGCCGGCGAGAGGAAGGCAGGAGGAGTGCTGTTCCTTGGCTTTCTGTTTCTAAAATCCTCCCTGGCTTCCAGAGACCAGCTGGTCTGGGAGTTCCCCCAGCTCTCCCACCAGTCTGTCTGCCCGCTGGTGTAGACGAGGCAGCTGCTGGCCTGGCTGGCATTCATGGGGCATGGGGTGGGGGCGCGGAGGAAAGGTCAAGACCGGACGTATCCTGCCCCCGGTGCCTCCCCGCTCCTGACCCATGCCTTGCAGTGGTTCCGCTGGATCCCACAGAAGCTGGCACTTGGCTCCCAGGCCCACTAGTTACTTCTCAAGGAGTCCATCAACGCCCAGGAGAAATCTCAGAAGGCTCCAAGGTGTCCAACTGCCTCTCTGTACAAAGCCCAGAGAGGGCAGGGGGCTGCTTGGCAACCCACAGCGTGCTGGGAACTCTGCTGGCTCCTTTATCTGCCTTCTTGAGTTTCACACCTTTTCTACATCCTTTAGAACCCTGGTTAGGGACAACCTGCTCATTGCTGATCTTGGTTCCCTGAATCCTGTCGGCCTGAACATGTTTTTTTCTCCCCCCTTCTTGAAGAGTACTTTCACCAAGGACAGAATCTTAAGCTGCTGGTTATTATTTTTGGCTCAGGGCACTGAACACATCATTCTGCTTCTTTCCAGCTTCCACGGTTTCTGTTGAGAAATCCGCTGCCCCTCTTTGAACATGTCTATTTTCTATGGCGACATTTTTTATTTTTATGTTTTTTTGAGAGAGACGGTGTGTGCGAGCAGGGGCAGAGGGAGGGAGAGAATTCCAGGAAGCCTCCACATTCAGCACCGAGCCCGCTGTGGGGCTCCAACTCACGACCCTGAAATCATGACCTGAGTGGAAATCCAGAGTCAGACGCTCAACGGACTGAGCCACCCAGGCTCTGTGGCCACTTTTCTTTTTTTTTTTTTTTTTAAGATTTTATTTATTTATTTGAGAGAGAGAGACAGAGTGAGAGAGCATGAGAGGGGAGGTCAGAGGGAGAAGCAGGCTCCCCATGGAGCTGGGAGCCCGATGTGGGACTCGATCCCAGGACTCCGGGATCATGACCTGAGCCGAAGGCAGTTGCTTAACCAACTGAACTACCCAGGCGCCGTCTGCGGCCACTTTTAAGGACTTCTCTTTCAGCTCTGGTGCAGTAGTTCCACTGGATGGGGTGACCCACGGCTGAATCTCTTATTTTGCTTGGGATTTACCGGGCTGGAGGTCTGTGGATTGGTACAGGTCTAGGATGTGCTCAGCCACTGTATCTTCAAACACCACCTCCCTCCCACCATCTTGTGCTTCCCCTGGAACACCAGATGGCCTCCCTATGTCCTAAGCTCTGTCCTCCACAGGTCTTAACCTCTCTTTCACAGCTTTCATCCTGTTGGTCTCTGCCTCTCCCTTCAGTAACTTAAAGCCCTACCCTACTGTTAAACCCTTGCATTGAGGTTTCCGTTATTTCGTTCCTAGGGGTTCTGTTTGGTTCTTTTCCAATTATTTGGAATTTATTTGCTCTTTGCTCATTTCTTCCGAACATTTCTTACTGATTACACACATGGAACGTAATGATTTTGTACTGTTTCCAATCGTCCTGGTCCCTGGAGGTTCTGTAGGTCTGGTTCTCCTTCCTATTGTTTCGGCTGACTCTTGCTCACAGTGCCCCGTCTCCGTTCAGTGATTTTTCACGGAATTGCTCATCTTCCTTGGGACACTTAGCTCAGTAAACTCAGTGAAAGGACCTGCATCTGATTCTTTCAGGGGGGAAGGACTTGAAACTTGTACTGCTGCGACCTGGGAGTTTCTGAGCCATCCAGGCCTATGAATTTGGTTTGCAAACTCAAGTTCATGAATTCTGGGAGATTTCCCCCTCCCCTTCCACTGAGGCTCCAATCAATTTATCTTCCGGTTCTGGGAGTGGGAGACTGATGGAAAGTGTGGGCTGTCTCTCATTCATCCTTGCCCAGAGGGCCCTCTGGGATCTCAGCCTGATGGAGGAGGAGTTCTCTAATGGGACTGGCTTCCTGGAGCCAGTCAGGGCTTCCAGAGGCCCAGCCATGAAAGGACTTAAAAACTGAAGCTTAAGTTGCCTCAATTTCTTTCTTTTTTTTTTTTTTTTTAAAGATTTTATTTATTTATTTGAGAGAGAGACAGTGAGAGAGAGGCAGTGAGAGAGCATGAGCGAGGAGAAGGTCAGAGGGAGAAGCAGACTCCCCGTGGAGCTGGGAGCCTGATGCGGGACTCGATCCCGGGTCTTCGGGATCATGACCTGAGCCGAGGCAGTCATCCAACCAACTGAGCCACCCAGGTGTCCCAAGTTGCCTCAATTTCAACTGAGCCTCGGGACATGGCTGTCTTCCGAGGTTCTGCTGTTGGTCCTGGGCTCCCTGAGTCAATTATCCTTGACTTGGTGACTCCCCTTTCTTGTTGGGTGACATACGGACTAAAAAAGTTTTAGATATTTTATCTAACACTAGTCATGGTTTTTAAAGAAATGAGTGGACCAGGGATGTGGCATACCAAGTTGTCAGAGCTGGGTTCTA
Source organism: Mellivora capensis (assembly GCA_004024625.1). Lineage (NCBI taxonomy): Eukaryota > Metazoa > Chordata > Mammalia > Carnivora > Mustelidae > Mellivora > Mellivora capensis. The sequence continues at coordinate 15,490 of PISX010029090.1, read as the reverse complement.
TGTGTGCCCAGATGCTTGCCCAGCCCTAGAGCTCGCCCCTTCCACCCAGAGCACCCACGGGCACAGCCAGACTCACCCCTGGACGCGGACGGTGTGGGAGTGCTCCGTGCTGCAGCCCGGCGGGCCGTGTGGGGGGTCGATGGAGACTGAGAGGCCACGTTTGCCATGAGCCGAGGCTGGGATGGATACTAGGGTAACTGTGTGGGGCAGGCGGGAGCTGGGGGAGTCGGGCAGGATCTGCTCGATGACGGGGGTCACCACGGTCTGGTAGTAGCAGTGCCCGCTGCAAGGGCCACGGATGGCAGGGACCCAAGGAGGGGGAAGAAAAGGGTGTGAGGACAGCTACCAGCATCACCACTCCCCCCATCTCCCGGCCCCAGGCTCTTCTCTCCTCCCCACCTCCCTTTGCGGCTTCCCAGGGCAGGAGCGGCCGGAGGGTCGCAGCTGCCCAGTACACCCAGAGCAGGAACTGAGCATGTCCAGCCCAGCCCCTGCCCCCTCAGTCACTCTGGGCTCGTCTGCTGCTGTCATGCTTGTGAGCTGGCCAGGAAAAGGCCGGGGGATAAATCCAGTTCAGGAGGAAGTCATTAAAAGCCCATTTGGGACTAAGCCATGCTGCCCGGGGAATCCAGCTTGATCAGCACCGTTGAATAAAGAATTTGTCTGATCTCTGCCCTGGTTCCTGGGAAAGAGGCTCTGAATCTTTGGAATATGAATGTCCCTCAGCCCATACCTGAACTTGTGTTAACAGATGACTCAGGGTGTGGGGGGGGGTAGTCACCAGGAAAGAACCAACCACGGGACTAGATGGTGGGTGAGGGGAGCGGGGGGCCTGTGACCCAGCCTGACCTTGGCGGCGGCAGCGAGGGTGGGCAGCGGAAGAGTAAAGTTCGATCACGTGCCCAATGACTCAACCAACGGTGCCTACGTAATGAGACCCCAATAAAAACTCTGGTGATGTCACGGCAGGTGTGTCACATGTCACACGCCCTGATTCCGAGGTGGGAGGAACGCATGGAAACTCCGCATTTGAGGACCCCCCCCCCCCAGACTCTGCTCTTTGCGTGGCTTCTGCTGGCTGGTCCTCATACAGGGGGATCTGCAGCCTTGATCAAAACCCCTGAACTTGGGGCCAGTCGTAGACCGGGCTGAGCTTGTGGGGTGTGTACCACAACTGCACCCCTGTGACGCGGGAGAGCGGGTGGGGGGGGGGCGGGAGCGTCCTCGCTGTGACTCCTGCATCCTCTCGGTGACTTCTACACTGAACTTGTCCTCACACCTGTCCCACGCGGGAAGGGAAAGGACGCTGGTGTGAGAGGCTTGGAATGGGGTGGGCACCCCGGGCTCGGAGGGGGCCTGGGCACTCACCAGTACAGCTTGGAGTGCTCCACGAGCGTGTAGGTGTCCCCGTCACCAATGAAGGTCCCACACGTGAGGCAGATGAAGCACTCGGGGTGGTATTTCAGCTCCCCGGCCACCTGGCAGGGGGGTGGTGGAGACAACCCAGCTCAGCGGCCCCTTCAGCACCTCTGGCTCCTCCCCTCAGAAGGGCAGCCCCAAGCCAACTTTGGGGGCCCGGCTGGCTAGCTCTAGGATGCTGGTTCCAGAGACGCACAGACAGACCAAGGGGCTCAGAGGGCCAGGGAGTAGGGGGCAGAGTCCGAGCCAGCGAAAAAGAGAACCAGAGAGTGCTGGGCTAGGGGCACCTAGGAGGACACACGCGTGCTGGCACCAGGTGCAGGGTGTGTGTGGGGGGGCGCTTACCATGACCAGTCCCTTGGTGATGTGCTCTGAACACCCATGGCAGGACTCTCCGTAGCGGGCCCAGTAGTCCCTCTTGCAGAAGAGCTGCCCATCCTTCTCATAGTACTGATGTGAAAGGGGAGCACTGCACTCACAACACCTAGGAGGAAGAGGCACAGGGACTCAGTCTGGCCCCTTTCCCCAACAGTAGGTGCCCCTGTAAGAATGAGAAAAAGGTGCACCTTCCTTGGGCAGAAGCAGTGTGTGCTTCTCTGGCCCAGGGCTCAGCAGATGGAGTCTGGGATGGCTTCAGCTGGAAGCCTCTGTGCAGTGCACAGCTTGCACAACCACCCATGGCCGTTCTGCCTCCAGAGCACCAGATCACCTGGCCGACCTGCCAGCCCCAGAGTGAGAAGTGCTCTTCACTTCTGAGCTCCTGTTCCTCCTCATGTAAAGGAGATGGCCCAGGGAAGGAAAACAACTTGCTCTTGCTCACCAGTCCGGTGGAGGGGGGAATGGAACCTGGGCATCCGGGACTCGGGTGGGGCTGATGCAGATGGCTGTGACTGGGGGGAGCTGTGGAGAACTACCAAAAGCCGGCACCTGCGCACTGTCTGGGCTCAATGTACTTAATCCACACTGGCCACCATGAGGCAGATGAATTCTGGAGGCTCGAGACAGCTGAAGGTCATGGGATGGGTGCCACAACCCCAAGCAAAGCTCCTCCCTGTTCCACTATGATATAAGGCAAGAATGTAGCTTGGCAGACCCTAGCCAGCATCACTGAAGACAGAGGAGCTCCCTGATTCCTAGACCTCATCCAGCATTCGGGTGCTGCGGGCCCAAGCAGGGGGCTCAGCCCGGGCCTGCTCACCTCTGCTCAACCAGGACCCCAGCGCCCGCCCCCGCCCTCAGGGGAGCAGTCACACTGTAGGTATGACACCCAGGTGTGCAGTCATCAAGGCTGGGACCTCCTGCCCTGCCAGGACCAGGAGGGGCTACAGGACAGGCCCAGAGCTGGACCTACACGCCTGGCTTCCTTCCACCCAAGTGAACTGGATGGGGACCAGGAGCTCAGCTAAGTGAGGATGAGCAACTGCAGAAATGCACGATGTCCCAGGAGCCAGGAGCCACGCTGGGTTCCGGAGAGCCTGACGGAGGGTCCTGGCTGCACAGGTACGTCTGGGCCAGAGTCTGCAGTGAGTAGAGCATCTGCCCGGCTCCTTCACTGCCCTCTAAGCATGCTGGGTCATGGGCCAAGGTAATGCAGGGACCAGGTACCAGGCTCAGAGCTCACTCCCATTAAGGAAACAATCCAGGAGAGAGGAGGGCAGGAAAGGCCGGGGCCTGAGTGAGACTGCCTGGTCCCCAGGCGGGCAGGGAACCGTCAGCCTCTGCAGCCAGCCCTCTGATGGCGTGACCTCACTCACTGATGCTCTTTAGCAACGGCAGATCAAGAGGGGGGAGAGGGCAGCAACCCAGAGTGCTGGTGAGACACTGTCCCTTTAAGAGGATCCAGCCAGTTCCCCATTGTCTGGGAGCCTGAGGGGAGGGGCTGGGGGACCACAGCCCGGGGCTGGGGGTTGGGGAGGAGAAGGCACAAAGCACCTGGGTTCACATGCACCCGGGTGGGGGTGCATCCAGGAAGTGGGGGGGCCCAATGAGCTCCCCCTAGGAAAGGTGGGAGTGGGGGAGGGAAGGCCCTGGAGACCGCCCTGGGACGGAGAGGAGGCGCCCTGGGACGGAGAGGAGGCGAGAGGAGGCAGCGGAAGCAACGCTGGCCCGGAGCCATGACGTCATCCCCAGCCCTTCCTGCCCCCGCACACCCAGCCCGGCCCCGGGTGCCCTTAGGGGGCGTGCATCTCACCGCGGGGTGGGCGAAGGGGCAAGGAAGGCGCTGGGCCTGGAACGAGGCCACCCAGGAGGAGGGGGATCCCCAGTGCACGCCCTCAGGGGCCCCCAGCCTGGCGGGAAGGTGCGCAGCCTTGGAGCCGGCTCCGCGAAGAGGCGGGCGCGCGCACAGCGCACAGCACCGTGACCTTGGCGAGGCTCCCGCACCGCCCAGCGAGTGATTCACTTTGCCCTTCCACCGGCTAGACACTCGGCGCGTTACAGCAATGTCACCACAGAAGTCTCCCCCTCACTGCCGGCTGCCGGGCTGCAGGAAGCAGGGCCCCGCCTGCCTCTGGGTGGGTGGGCTGGCGAGGGCTCGAGGGCTCTCGGGGCAGCTGCCTTCCTCTGGGGGAGGAGAATGCTCCTCTCCAGGCGGCCAGCTCCTACACTCCCACACTAAGAAGACGGGGCGCTGACTCCCCCAAGGACTGGGGGAGCCCATTCGGCTCCCTGGTCACCACTTCCTTGAAGCCCACTCGGTGAACTGGCTGGAGTGCCCCCCATGCAGCCTCCATCGCCAGCCCTGGCCGGCACCCCCCCTCTCTGCCATCACCCCGAGGGCTCTCCAAGGTCCCGTGCCAGAAGTCCACAAAGGCTGGACCCAGAGAGAACGGAAGTGGTTCCTGCAGAACACTGAACCTGGAGCGGGTCCGCTCCGAGCATCCCAGACCGCCCCTGGGAAGGGGGTCTCCACCTCAGACAGGGGAGCAGCTTGGGGCCGGCACTCAGGCCCACCTCTGCATGTGGAAGGCACAGGAGCCCCTGGTCCTGTCCATCCCTTCACCTCTCAGGCCCATATCTGGCTGCCAGCCAGAGCAGAAGGGGGGGGGGGCTCTTAAGGGCACCTCCACCCCTGCTGCTTCCTCCAGCAGGGATGTCAAGGGGGAAGCACCAGGCACTGAGGGCGTGCAGAGAAGGCCCTGGGCCAGACAGAGGAACTGCCGGAGGGCAGGCAGGCAGGCAGAGGTCCGTCCCTCCCAGGGATGCCCTCCAGCCAGGGCCACATCCCTGGACACCAGCGGTGAAGAAAGAACAGCCGGAGGACCAGCCTCACGGGGAGACCAGACCAAAGGGCCAGAAGAAGGCTCAGCTGCCGCCGGCCTGCCTCCCCCAACAGGCGGCCAACAGTGACCAAGGAGTTTCAGTTCTCCTGCCCTGGGAGCTGCCCACTCCCAGGTAGGTCTGCCCCACAGGGTGGCCTCTGACCCCAGGGGGCCCTCACCAGGCTCCCTGCCTGAGGTCTGGGCTGGGTTGGGCAGGGGGATTTGCACTTACTTGGCTCCTCTGAGGAAGCGGCTTCTTCTCAGGGCCAGCATCCCTTGCCGCTGGGGTGCAGAGTGGGGGGGTGGGCCCGGCCAGCTGCTTCCCCATCCTACTCCAGGCCCTCAGGATTGGAGGCCGCAGAGGGTCAGAGGGTGGGGCCAGAGCGGCTGAGGAGGACTTGGTACCGGCCCACAGGGCCCACAACAGGAAGCTGTTGGGGGGCCTTCTGCTGGTGCAGGCAGGGAGGGGGGGCCCCCACTCCACCCTCAGCCCTGCGCACCTGGGAGAGCGCCCTCCAGGCCCCTCAGCTTCTGGCTGGACCAAGGCACTGGAGGCTCGGGACTCTCCAGGAACAGGGACAAGCCCCAAAGTAGCTGCTTCTTCCGGTGTGGCTCCCAAGGGGACAGACGTTGACTTCCATGGATGGTCTGTCCTCCTTGCCTGAAAGGTCCCCCGGAGAGGGGGAGACCGCACCCTGGCCCGGGCTCTGAACTGCGTGCCCGCTGCGTGCTCACCCCTACTCTCCGGGGGCCCAGCCCACCCAGCCTCCGAGATGTCACCAGAGCTACGGCAGGGCCCCAGGGCCAGAGTGCTGCTGGCTTCTGGGACGGACCCTTTCCGGCCAGCAGCTGGACCTGAGCAACGCTTGGACCACTCCGTCCGGCCGTGACCTCCTGGGAGGTGGGGCCCACAGGAGGTGGGACAGCTAGAACTGAGAAAGGAGTGGGCCCTGTGGTGACAGTGACCCCCCCCCCATCCCCGTGCTAATGCCAGAGGCAGGCTATGTGCCTTTGCAACTCTCCCATTGCAAGGAACTCCGGGCCCGGGAGCTGGTGGCAGCCCCACATCACGGCCCCGAGAGGCTCCTGGGTATAAAGCAAGTTGAGTCCAGAGCCCAACTGCCGGGTGGCCTTGGGACTTGGGCACGCAGTGACTCCTCTCGGACAGTGCTTCCTAACTGTCACAGCGGTGAGGACACCATTGGCTTGGCTCAGATCTGGGGGCCGTCGGGAGAAGCACAGCCCACTGGGCCAGGAGCACTTGTGGAGGCCAGAATGCCGATGCCCTGACTCTTACCGCCTGTGGGGCCGCTTTCGTGGTGGGAGCCTATACCCACCCCCCCACCCCCCCACGCCAGGGACGGCGGCACATCCTTCTTCCTCCTCCCTGATGTGGGCCCGACTCCTCCTGGTCACAGGGCAGGGACACCTCCAAAGCTAGATCCTGTCCCCTGCCCCCCACTCGGCTTCCCCGTTGTGGCTTCCATGGCCGCATTCCTGGCCCTCCCCTGTGTCTCCCCAAATTCCACCTCCCTCCCAACCCTCAGGACAGGGGTCCCCAAAGTTCCTCCGGATTCCTCGGCTCCATCCTGAATCCCGCCCACCATCTCGGCACCCCGGGCCCGCAGGAGCTGCCTCTCCAGCCTTCCCGCCTCTGAGAGGTCTCAGAGCACCTCACCAGCTCTGGGCTGGGCCCTGCCACCCGGGACGGCCTGCTGCATCTCGATTCGCCGTGGCTGGGCACAGTTCGGCATCAGCCCGCTGCCGTGGTTCCCAGGGAGCCGAAGGAGCACCATGCTTCCCGGCGCCCAGGGCAAAAGCCCAGGCGGCTTCAGATGCTCCCCTGCTATTCTCCAGTCCCCGCTCCTGCGCCCCTCACCTCTTCACCTCTGCAGTGACTTGGGGCGAGGCCGACACAGGCTCTAGCCCTCGCTCTAGCCCGTGGTCGCGTGGTCACGGTACCTCACAGGTGGATGGCGAGGGCTTCATGCCATCCAGCTGGCCCTCGAACGATGCCAGAGTTAGGAGCACCAACGCCCGCACAGCCACAAACCCACGGGTAACTTTCAACTCCCCCAAGCTTCACTACTCCCGGCCTGCTGGTGACCGGAAGCTGGATCAGTAGTCAATTAACACGTGTTTCGTGTGTTCTATGGAGCACCTACCGTATTCTTACAGCAAAGCAAGCTAGAGAAAGCGTTACTAAGAAAATCACAGAGAAAAGACACCTATGGTATCGTACGGCAAAGAAATCTGCGTAAAAGTAGACCGGCGCAGTTCAAACCTGGGTGTTCAGGGTCAAGGGTAACGTCAAAAACGCTGGATAAACAGGGGCTAATACGATTGCCAGCGGGAACTGTCCCCTCTCTCCATTTGTCGTCACTGTCCTAGGTCAGGTCTTATTAGCTCAGATCCCTGAACTACTGTGACAGTCCCTTCCCTGCCAAGTCACTTCCATCTGCCCACTGGGATGGCATTTCTCACTAGCACTTCCGCCCACGTCCCTCCCCTGCTTTCTGCAAACCCTCGGCTGACGACGCCCTAGTGCCCTTGGAAGGGCCTTATCTTGGCCTTGGGGTCCTGCCACAGGCTGATCCCAACCTTCCTCCCCTGCTCGCTCTTTTCCAACCAGATGAGCTCTTCCCATTCCTGTCTCTGTGTGTGTGGCTTTCTCCGGCTATCCAGAGCCCTCCTTGTCCCCGAAAGCCCCCTTGTGAACCCCTGATCGGGAGCCCTGGGCCCCGTGCCTGCCTCTCCTCTGGCCTCATCAGCCAGAATCATCGCTGGCCATGTGGCTGGTCAAGAGAATTAATGTCTGTGTCCCCACTAAAGGAGACAACACAGTATCTGAGTAGACAAAGTCCTTAGAAGGATGCCAGACCCTTGCTAAGTTGCAGAAAATGTTGGACGTTGGTCTTAAAGAAAAAAACAAATAGACAAAATTTGTCAGAGGTTCCTGCCGGCGGAAATAAACCCCCATAGCTGGCGGTTGATGCCATCCCGCCCCAGCTCTGCTGTTTACCAGCTGGCCCTGTCCTGTCGCCCCTCCACCCCTGCCGCCTGCCAGGAGGCCCACTGCCTGGAATTGCTTCCTGCCATACTTCCCCATGCAGGATGTCTCATGTCTCCGAGACCCCGGTTCTGGCCCTTTGGCTAACCCTAACGCTATCCCCTGCACCTGCCTCTCAGGATGGTCCTGCTGAGTGGCTGGGCCACGTTTGGGTGCCCCGTGCTTGGCCACAGCCCTGACCTTGCTCTCTAACGCTTGGAGTTGCTTCCTGGAGGAAGGGGCTGGCCTTACCAGGCTGTGCCTGTTCACAACTAGCCTGGGGCCTGGGTTGTATCCTCCCTCCTTCTCCGAAGTGTGAACACCCCATAGGCAGGGGCACACTGCCCTCCATGGCCTTCCCCTGCCTAGGTGCCAGAAGGCCTAGTAATATGGGGGAAATGCAGGTCTCCCTTCTCCTCTCCTAAGAGATCTAGGATGACAAAACAGAAAGGCCCCTGGTACCTTCTAGTCCCAATGCCTCATTTTACAGGTGGAGAAACTGAGGCCACAGACTTGCTGGGAGTCACAGCTGGAGACGGTGCCAGAGGGACTAGCCAGGTCTCCCAGACCGCTGAGCCGGCCTCTGGTCCCTGGCAGGCCTTGCTCGGCGCACCCCCACCCCCGTCAGCCTGGCCTACCTGAAGCAGTCTGCGTGCCAGTCAGCACTCAGGGCCTGGAGGTACTGGCCGTCATAGATCCTCTGGCCGCAGCTCGCACACACGGGCAGCTCACTTCCTGCAAAGACACTGGCAGTCAGCAGTCCCTCTCGGGAGGCGTGGTCTGTGCAGGTCCAGCCTGCCCGGCCCACCCCACGGGGACCCGCACCTTCTCCTGCACGTACCCAGGGCACCCAGATACTGTGCCTAGCAGAAGGAGAAAGGACGTGGGTCTGAGAGTCTCGCTGAGACCTTGGCTAACTTGCTAGGCCTCTGCAGGCCTCAGTTTCCCTATTTGTCAACCGAAGAGGAGGGCGGGATGTCCACTCTCCAGCAAGAGCGTTCTCCTGCCTCGACTCCTGTTTAGCAAGGTCAAACGGGAGAAAGCAAGCAGCAGCATTTAGAGATAAGGCAGCAGGGGACACTCCTGTCACAGCCCCTTTTCTCCCCTGGCCATCCAGAAAGAGGAAGCTTCAAAAGGGCAGGGACTGGACAGGGCTGGGAAGGTGTATCCAGAGCTGAAGCCCCTATAAGAGGAGAAAGACAGGAAGCCCAGAGGTGCTGGCCTCATCTGAGTTTCAGCTGTGCCTTGGCCTCTGAGGGCCTGGGGCTTTAGAGCTGGGCACTCGAACACACCTGCTTTGGGGACGCCTGGTGCCTCTTCAAGCCGGCCATTAGGTGTGCTTAGTCATTCTAGGGCCTGGCATCCTTGGAGCTGGGTGGGCCCTGGAGGACCCCCCAAACCTACTCGTCCCCACTGTACAGATGGGGAGACTGAGTCCTGGAGGGGGCAGGCCTGGTCATACAGTCAGGCTCCCAGGCCACAGCCTGGCCCTCCGTGAGGATGCAGGGACCAAAAGGTAGGGAGGGGTGACAGTGAGACAGGCTCTTGCTCCAAGCAGGCCTTCAAGGGCCTGGGGACGGCTGACAGGAGCCCTAGGGAAGGGCAGGGCTGGAGTTGGCATAAATGGGACCTGGATTGGGCCAAGTGAGCCTCTGTGATAGCTGCTGGGGAAACCCCAGGCAGGGGACACCAGGGAGGGAGTGTCGGAGGTCTTCATACCCTAACTGTCCTGCAAGCCAATCCTGGGGCCCCAGGAAGAGGAAAGGGGCTGAAGAGGAGACTAGGATGGCAGTCATCTTCCCAGCCAAGACGGGTGGCAGGCGCTGGGTTTGGTGCAGGGAGAGGGGGTGGGGGCCCCCAGGATACCGCCGACCGTTCCCTGGAGGCGGCTTCTCGACCTGGCCCCAACCACCAGTACCGGGGGCCAAGTACCCAGCCCCCAATCGTAAAAGCGGGGAAACTGAGGCCTGGCACGTAGCCCCCACCCCCGGCTCAAGGTCAAGGAGCTGGGCTGGCGGCTCGGACCCAGGGCTGCGGCTTTCCCAGCCCCTTTCTCCCCCGCCGGCTTAGAGCCAGGATAAGGGGTGGCTCCAGTGCGAGTAGCCGGGTGGGCAGAGCACGCGGAGGGAGGCCGGGGCCGGCCGGCAGCGCCTGGGACTCCTCCCGGGTGGTCGTCGGTCGGGGGAGGGGGCAGGCGGGGATGAAAGGGAGGAGGGGCCCAGCCCGGGCCGAGCCGGGGGCAAACGCGGTGGGAGCGTGTCAGGGAGGGGCCGGAGGGCTCGGGAAGGGCGAGCTCAGCCCAGAAAAGGCAGGGGCGCGGCCTCGCCGCAAACTCGGCCTCCGCGGCCGCCGGGCCCGGCCCCCTCCCGGGCGCCCACTCTCCCCACCCCCCGGGCCCCGGCTGCCCCGGCGCGACGCCCCCGCCCGCCCGGCCCCGGTGGGCGCCCCTCCCGGCGCGCGCCCCGCGCCCCGCGCACCTTCCTCTCCCATACGTTCTTCCCTCCAGGTGCAACAAAGTAGCGTCAACCTCATGCACTCGGCGGGGGGCGGGGCCCGGCGGGCTGGGGCTGGGGGCGGCCCGGGCCCCGCGAGCTCGCCCGCAGCCGCCGCCGCCGCCGGCGGCGGCCCGGGAGGCGGAGGCGGAGAGCGCGGGCCGGGCCGGGGTGGGCTCGGGGCTCCGGGCGCCGCCGCCGCCTCTCGGACACCGGCTCCGGCACCGGCTCCGCGCCGCGGCGGCTTGAGGACGGAGCGAAGGGGCGGGCCGGGGCGGGGCCTGGAGCTGCGGCACGGGGGCGGGGCGGGGCGCGGGCGAGCGGCCGAACTGCCCTGCGCGGCCCCGCCCCGCGCCCCGGGCGGCGCCCCGCCCCGCCCTTTCATTCAACGCCGCCCGAGCGCCCAGTCCCCGCTGGGCGCCGCGGGGCGGGGCCTCGTAAGCGCAAAACTGCGGCCTCGGAGGGGAAGCGTCCTCCCGTGCGGCAGCTTATTAGGAGGATGCGGAGGCCCGGACTGGGGGCCCCTGTGACCTAAGCCAGCTGGTGACCAAGAGCCCAGACCGGCGCTGGAGGAGGCGGTGTGGACCCTGAGGAAGGACCGTGGTGGCCGCCTTGAGGAGGGGCGCCTCTCACGTCCTCTCCCTCTCTGACCCCTGCAGTGAGGTCAGGCCCTGGCGGAGGGGAAGGCGATGGCCCAAGTCTCAGGCCCTCACCGGCTAAGGCAGGGAGCTAAAGGAGGACGCTCTGGGGAGGAGTGGACCCCTGGGGGGCTGTAGCAGATGTGCTCAGGGGTCTGCTCTCCTCAGTGTTGGAGACTTGGAGCTGCAGCCCTGCCCAGGGTGCAGGAGGAGGCACAGCTTTGAAATGGCCAGAGGAATTGCGCTGTCCCTAAGGCAAGGGTCCCCGGTCTAGCACTGAAGAGATGAACCATTCTGCCTGGAAGTGGAGAGTCCTAGAATGCTGGCCTGGGGAGGGGTGACCCTTTCTCCATCCCATTCAGAGAAGTGGCGAACAGAGGGGCTGAGCACCATGCCCAGGGGCACCCAGTGAACAAGGGGCAGATCTGCCCCCTCTTGGGTTCTACATAATCACGAGTGTGTAGGCTCCTCCAGCCAGGGCCAGCAGCCGGCAAGGCAGGGGCCCTCAGCCCTGGGTGCAAAAAACAGTTACCTGGGGGAGGGAAGAAAATATTAGCATTTTAATTTCTGATAAGAAAGAACCTGGGGTTTAAAAATACTTAGTATTTATACTGGTGTCGGTGCCCTTGCTCTGTCTCTTGGTCAGATGGCTTCCCGAGCGGGCCATCGTGCAGGCTGGAGGGGGGCACAGAGTGGACCTGGGGGGACCCTGCGCCTGTGCCGACTTAGCTGCGTGACATTGTCAAGTTTTAACAAAACTAACGTTCACAGACGGACCTGTGGCTGCCAGAGATTCCTGAAAAGAAAGCCGAGATGGAAGACAATGCTGATCCTGTAAGATGAACCGGCAGAACCAGGCACGGGGTCATCAGATCGGACGTGTTCAGTCGCTCATATAAGGTATTACGTCTTTTTTTTTTTTTTTAAGACAAAAAAAGGAATTTGTATTTTTAAATAATATCATCGTTCGAGTACTGGAGGACTCTTTGTGAACTCTGCTTTTGCGCGGTTATGGGATGACCGTGTTTTATTCGTGTGGTCGAGTATGTGTGAGAATGAGTACGTATGTGTGGTAGGGAGCAAATTAAGAGCCCTGGCTTGGCTTGGATCCATTAAATTTTAGGTGTCTGTTGACATATATATATATGTATATATGATGTTTGCTCAAAAATATTTTACTGATGGGGGGCACCTGGGTGGCTCAGTGGGTTAAGCCTGAGCCGTCGTCTCAGGGTCCTGGGATCGAGCCCCACATCAGGCTCTCTGGTCAGCGGGGAGCCTGCTTCCCCCTCTCTCTCTCCACCTGCCTCTCTGCCTACTTGTGATCTCTCTCTCTGTCAAATAAATAAATAAAATCTTAAAAAAAGTAAAAAAATATTTTACTGATGGGGTTCACGATAAAAATTTTCTAGAGGAGGGGTCAAGAGCCCTGGGGGAAAGACTCATTTACGCCAGGTCACTGACTAGGATTTGTCCGAACTCGCTAAGTTGGTGCCTGGCGAGAAACACAAGCTAGTGACAAGCAAGAAGCTCCGTGGGGATAAGGACACTGTCACAGGATGAGCCCAAGACTGTCACCCAGGGCAGGGCTCTGAGCCTGAGCTGTCCTAGCCTCGGGACAAAAAGAGCTGGCCTCACAGGATCCCTGTGCCCAGACACAGTCTGCCCCTTCTCGCCCACTCTGGGTGACCTCACCCAGGCACGTCGCTTGGTGACTCTCATGCCCCGTCTTTGAACTGCAAGACCTGAGGACCCAAATGTCCCCTTGGCGCCTCCACTTTGATGGCACATGGGCACCTCACGCTTAGTGTGTCCAGGCCAGAGCTCTTAACGGGTGCCTGGGGCTGCTGTTCGCAGCGGTTCCTCATTCCTGTCAATGACATACCATCCTCTCATAGTTCAGGCCCAAACTTGCCGGTGGCCTTGACCTCTCTCATTCTCTGCCTCTTCCCCTGGTGTCTGATCCGTTGGCACATTCTACTGCCTTTCTGTACAGTATATATCCAGAATTCCACCACTCCCCCCTCCTCCCTGGTCTAGCCGGGTGCACCGGGCCATAGTCCCAGGCCATGTCCTCCTACGACCCTTCGGAGCTTCTGAACACATGGGTCAAAGCGTGACATTTTCTTGCTTTTTAAACCCAAAGCCCTACTTCGATCTTTACAGGACTTAGCCCCTGGCTAGTTCTTTGCTTTTATTTCTTCTCTCTTTGCTCACGTTTGTTAACCATCGTGGGCCTCTTCTGCTGTTCCAACTTCCCAAGCATGTGCTTATTACTGGCTCTTTGACTGGAGGTCGGGTGTCCCCACCCATCCCAATAACTTGACATTCTCCGTTACTCCCTATTTTCTTCCCTGGCTTTTATGTCTTTCTAATTTTTAAAAATTTTTTTAAGTTTATTTATTTATTTTTTGAAGATTTTATTTATTTGAGAGAGACAGAGCAGGAGTGAGGGAGGAGCAAAGGGAGAGGGAGAAGCAGACTCCCCGCTGAGCAGGGAGCCCCATGTGGGGCTCGATCCTGGGACTCTGGGATCACGACCTGAGCCGAAGGCAGATGCTTAACTGAGTAAGCCACCCAGGTGACCCCCAAAGTCTATTTTATTTTTTTAGTAATGTCTACCCCCAGCGTTGAGCGTGAACTCAACAACTCTTCCCACTAAGCCAACCAGGTACTCCTATCCCAGTTTTTAATCCTCGTGGAGTTGATTCCCCTGACATTAGAGGGGATCCTTTTTTTTTTTTTAATTTTTTTTTTAAAATTTATTTATCAGAGAGAGAGGGAGAGCAAGCGAGCATAGGCAGAGTGGCAGGCAGAGGCAGAGGGAGAAGCAGGCTCCCCGCCAAGCAAGGAGCCTGATGTGGGACTCGATCCCAGGATGCTGGGATCATGACTTGAGCTGAAGGCAGTCGCTTAACCAACTGAGCCAGCCAGGCGTCCCTAGAGGGGATCCTTTATCGACTGTTTCCTGGGGCTGCTCTAGAAAATTACCACAAACTTGGTTTAACTGAGTACGTGTGTGGGGTGGGGAGCAAATTAAGAAACTATAGAAATTAACTTGCTCACTGTTCTGGAGACCAGAAGTCTGAAATCAGTTTGAGCCCAAGGCAAGGGCAGCTCGCCTTCTGGATACTCTAGAGGAGAATCGGTGCCTTTCCTCTTCCAGCTTCTCCTTTTTTTTTTTTTTTCTCTTTTCCAAAGACTTTATTTATTTATTTGACACAGAGAGAGAGAGAGATGATCACAAGTAGGCAGAGAGGCAGGCAGAGGGGGGGGGGAAGCAGGCTCCCTGCCGAGCAGAAAGCCCGATGTGGGACTCGATCCCAGGACCCCGAGACCACGACCTGAGCTGAAGGCAGAGGCCTAATCCTCTGAGCCACCCAGGCGCCCCTAAGCTTCTCCTTTTTTAAAGTGCAGTTAAAAGCACATAATATAAATTTACCATCTTAATCACTTTTTCTTTTAAGTAAGTCCACGCCTAGCACAGAGCTCCAGTGCGGGACCCGAACTCATGACCCTGAGATCACAACCTGAGCCGAGATCAAGAGCCGGACACCCAACCAAGAGAGCCACCCAGGTACCCCCATCTTAACCCCCCTATTTTTGTTTATGAGAGAGAGTGAGAGAGCGTGCTAGCTCGCACGTGCACGTGACCAGGGGAGAGGGGAAGAGAGAGAGAGAGAGAGAGAGAATCTTAAACAGGCTCCACGCCCAGTGTGGAGCCCGATGTGGGCTCCATCCCAGGACCCCAAGATCATGACCTGAGCTGAAATCAAGAGTTGGATGCTTCAGCGACTGTGCCCCCCTCCCCGGGGTGCCCCTGTTTGTTACCTTTGAATTTTGTTCATGTGTTCTGTTCCTGATTTTGTTGAGTTGCGTATCCACGTCCTCTCATGGTTCCCCGGGCTACTCGGAGACAATTACTTTGTATTCTCTGCCAGGACGCTCATGGCTCTACATTTCTTCAGAGCTGGTCACTGGAGCTTCAGTAGATCCCTGTGGCACTGTCGTGTTTACCTGATTCTTGGTGATGTGTGGAGCCTCGCGTGGGTGTCTGGGTCCTGAAGGAGCAGATGTGCCTTCCAGGCTTTGCAGACTCATTTTTTTTTTTTTTTTAAGATTTTATTTACAGGCTTTGCAGACTCGTTTTAATAGCTCAAGACCTTTCCCTGCCCGTTCCCCAGATTTATGGGCCTGTCTCGGGAATTGTGTTATAGTGGGGCTGGAGCTGGGCTCATCTGTTGGGCCCACAGTGGGGTCCGCGGTTGGCTGGCCTGGCACCAAGTGGGTGGGCATCGCTTCTGCTGGGTCCCTGAATGTGCTTTTGCTGCAATGCCGGCTGGTCCTTGGGTGGGCAGGCCTGCTTCCAGGCCATGGTACAGTGGGGCTGGAGCCAAGTTGGGGCTGTTTTAGGGACTGTAGTCGGGTCTGAGGCCAGCAGGGCTGTTTACTGGGGGCTGGATAGGACCTGCTGCTCTTGGATCTCGTAGTGGTGGCGGGGGGCGGGTGCCAGGATCATGGGCTGCCTTCAGCTCGGGTCATGATCCCAGGTCCCGGGATTGAGCCCCTCATCAGGCTCCCTGCTTAGCGGGGAGTCTGCTTCTCCCTCTGCCTCTGCCTCTCCCTCTGCCG
>PISX010029089.1:0-20508 GCA_004024625.1 Mellivora capensis | reverse complement strand
CCTTTTCTAGATTTTTTAAAATTTTTATCTATACAGTCATATTCCATCCCTTCATCACGTTTACCTTTATTTTTCTGTATATATAAGGTTTTCTTTCTTTCTTTAAAATCTTGGGAGGTAGTTTATATTAATAGACCAAAATACACCCAAAATCAAGTGGGTGGCTCAGTTCTATTCACCAGTCTAATACATATGTGTATGTATATATATATATATATATTTTTTTTTTTTTTTTTTTCCTTTTAACCCACTTTCTTCTCCCCCCAGTTTGGGGTCTCCTCTGGCTTTGTTAGTGTACATTTTTCTGGCATCTTTTCCACTCTTTTAGTATTTTATTCCCTCATTCATATATTCTTATCTGAATAAAATAAGGCGGAAAAATGCATCACAAAAAAAAAAAGAAGAAGAAGAAGAACAAGAGGCAGTACCGACATCTAGGGACCTAATCAATACAGAAATTGGTAATATGTCAGATCTAGAGTCCAGAATGACTATTCTCAAGGTGCTAGTTGGGCTCGAAAAAGGCATGGAAGATATTAGAGAGACCCTTGTCTAGAGAAATAAAATCCCTTTCTGGAGAAATAAAAGAACTAAAATCTAACCAAGTTGAAATAAAAAAAGTAATTAATGAGGTGCAATCAAGAATGGAGACTCTTACTGCTGGGATAAATGAGGCAGAAGAGAGAATTAGTGATATAGAAGACCAAATGATGGGGAATAAAGAAGCTGAGTAAAAGAGAGACAAACAACCATGGGACTGCAAGGGAAGAATTTGAGAGATAAATGATACCATAAGACAAAACAATATCAGAATAATTGGGATTCCAGAAGAAGAAGAGAGAGGGGAGCATAAGGTATATTGGAGCAAATTATAATAAAGAATTTCCCTGATATGGCAAAGGGAACAAGCATCAAAATCCAGGAGGTACAGAGAACCCCCCTCAAAATCAATAAAAATAGGTCCACACCCCATCATCTAATAGTAAAACTTACTAGTCTTAGTGACAAAGAGAAAATCCTGAAAGCAGCTCAGGGCAAGAAGTCTGTAACATACAATGGTAGAAACATTAGATTGGCAGCAGACTTATCCACAGAGAGGTGGCAAGCCAGGAAGGACTGGCATTTTATGTTCAGAGCACTAAATGAAAAAAATATATACAGCCAAGAATACTATATCCAGCTAGGCAGTCATTGAAAATAGGAGAGATAAAAAGCTTCTAGGACAAACAAAAATTAAAAGAATTTGCAAACACCAAACCATCCCTGTAGGAAATATTGAAAGGGGTCCTCTAAGCAAAGAGAGAGCCTAAAAGTAACAGACCAGAAAGAAACAGAGACAATATACAATATACAGAGGCAATATACCAACAGTCACCTTACAGGCAATACAATGGGCACTAAATTCACATCTTTCAATAGTTACCCTGAATATAAATGGGTTAAATGCCCCAATCAAAAAACACAGGGTATCAGAGTAGACTTAAAAAAAAAATCAATATGCTCTCTGCAAGTAACTCATTTTAGACCTGAAGACACCTCCAGATTTAAAGTGAGGGGGGTGGAAAACAATTTACCATGCTAATGGACATCGAAAGAAAGCTAGGGTGGCAATCCTTATATTAGACAAATTATATTTTAAGCCAAAAACTATAATAAGAGAGGAAAGACACTATATTGTACTCAAAAGTTCTGTCCAACAAGAAGACCTAACAATTTTGAATATCTATGCCACTAACATTGGGAGCAGCCAATTATATAAACAAATTAATAACAAAAATCAAAGAAACACATCAACAATAATACAATAATAGTAGGGGACTTTAACACCCCCTTCACTGAAATGGACAGATCATCTAAGCAAAAGATCAACAAGGAAATAAAGGCTTTAAATGACACACTGGACCAGATGGACATCACACATATATTCAGAACATTCCATTCCAAAGCAACAGAATACACATTCTTCTCTAGTGCACATGGAACATTCTCCAGAATAGATCACATCCTGGCTCACAAATCAGGTCTCAACCAGTACCAAAAGATTGGTAGCACTCACTGCATATTTTCAGACCACAATGCTCTGAAGCTAGAACTCAATCACAAGAGGAAAGTTGGAAAGAACTCAAATACATGAGGCTAAAGAGCATTGTACTAAAGAATAAATGGGTCAACCATGAAATTAATGAACTGAAAAAATTCATGGAAAAAAATGAAAATGAAAACACAACTGTTAAAAATCTGTGGGATACAGCAAAGGAGGTCCTGAGAGGAAAGTGTATAGCCTTTCCTTATATACAAGCCTTTCTTGAGAAATAGGAAATTTCTCAATTACACAACCTAACCCTACATCAAAAGGAGCTGGAGAAAGAACAGCAAAGAAAGCCTAAACCCAGCAGGAGAAGAGAAATAATAAAGATCAGAGCAGAAATCAATGATATAAAACCCCAAAATCAATAGAACAAATAAACAAAACTAGGAGCTGGTTCTTTAAAGGAACTAATAAGATTGATAAACCCCTGACCAGACTTAAAAAAAGAGAAGAGAAAGGACCCAAATAAATAAAGTCATGAATGATAGAGGAGAGATCACAACCAACACCAAAGAAATACAAACAATTATAAGAAAATATTATGAGCAACTATACACCAGCAAATTTGACAATCTGGAAGAATATGGATGCATTCCTAGAGACATATAAACTACCAAAACTGAACCAGGAAGAAATAGAAAATCTGAACAGACCCATAACCAGTAAGGAGATTGAAAAAGTCATCAAAAATCTCCCAAAACAAACAAGAATCCAGGGCCAGATGTCTTCCCAGGGGATTCTACCAAACTTTCAAAGAAGAATGAATACCTATTCTCCTGAAACTGTTCCAAAAAATAGAAATGGGAGGAAAATTTTCAAACTCATTTACAAACAGCATTATCCTGATCCCAAACAGACAAAGACCCCATCAAGAAGGAGCATTACAGACCAATATCCTTGATGAACAAGGGTGCAAAAATTCTCACCAAAATACTAGCCAATAGGATCCAATAGTACATTAAGAGTTATTCACCACGACCAAGTGGGATTTATTCCTGGGCTACAAGGTTGGTTCAACATCCATAAATCAATCAATGTGAAACAATACATTAATAAAAGAAAGGACAAGAACCATTTGATCCTCTCAGTAGATGCTGAAAAAGCATTTGACAAAGTACCACATCCTTTCTCGATCAAAACTCTTCAAAGTGTAGGGACAGAGGGTACATACCTCAATACCACCCAAGCCATCTATGAAAAACCCACAGTGAATATCATTCTTAATGGGGAAAAACTGAGAGTTTTCCCCTAAGGTCAGAACATGGCAGGGCTGTCCATTATCACCACTGCTATTCAACATAGTACTAGAAGTCCTAGCCTCGGCAATCAGACAACAAAAAGAAATAAAAGCACCCAAATCAGCAAAGAAGATGTCAAATTCTCACTCTTTGCAGATGATATGATACTTTATGTGGAAAACCCAAAAGACTCCACTCCAAAACTCATAGAAATCATACAGGAATTCAGTAAAGTGTCAGGGTATAAAATCAATGCACAGAAATCAGTTACATTTCTTTTTTTTTCTTCAAGATTTTGTTTATTTGACAGACAGAGATCACAGATAGGCAGAGAGGCAGGCAGAGAGAGAGGGGGAAGCAGGCTCCCCACTGAGCAGAGAGTCTGACGTGGGGCTCAATCCCAGGACCCTGAGATCATGACCTGAGCTAAAGGTAGAGGCTTTAACCCACTGAGCCACCCAGGCGCCCCAATCAGTTACATTTCTATACACCAACAGCAACACAAAGAAAGAGAAATTAAGGAATCGATCCCATTTACAATTGTATCCAAAACCATAAGATACCTAAGAATAAACCTAACCAAAGAGGCAAAGAATGTACTCAGAAAACTATGAAGTACTCATGAAAGAAATAGAGGAAGACACAAAGAAATGGAAAAATTTTCCATGCTCATGGATTGGAAAAACAAATATTATGAAATGTCTCTGCTACCTAAAGCAATCTACACATTTAATGTAATCCCTATGAAAACACCATCAACTTTTTTCAAAGATATGGAACAAATAATCCTAAAATTTATATGGAACCAGAAAAGACCCCAAATAGCCAGAAGAATGTTGAAAAAGAAAACCAAAGTTGGTGGCATCACAGTTCCAGACTTCAAGCTCTATTACAAAGCTGCAATCATCAAGACAGTACGGTACTGGCACAAAAACAGACACATAGATCAGTGGAACAGAATAGAGAGCCCAGAAATGGACCCTCAACTCTATGGCCAGCTAATTTTCAACAAAGCAAGAAAGAATGTCCAATGGAAAAAAGACAGCCTCTTCAACAAATGGTGTTGGGAAAACTGGACAGCCACATGCAGAAGAATGAAACTGGACCATTTTCTTATACCACACACAAAAATAGACTCAAAATGGATGAAAGACTTCAATGTGAGACAGGAAACCATCAAAATCCTTGAGCAGAACACAGGCAGGAATCTCTTCTACCTGAACCACAGCAAATTCTTCCTAGAAACACCATCAAAGGCAAGGGAAGCAAGGGCAAAAATGAACTATTAGGAATTCATCAAGATCGAAAGCTTTTGCACAGCAAAGGAAACAGTCAACAAAACCAGAAGACAATTGACAGAATGGGAGAAATTATTTGCAAATGACATATCAGATAAAGGGCTAGTATCCAAAATCTATAAAGAATTTATCAAACTCAACACCCGAAGAACAAATAACTCAATCAAGAAATGGGCATAAGACATGAACAAACATCTCGGCAAAGAAGATATCCAAATGCCCAATAGACACATGAAAAAGTGTTCAAGATCACTCTGCATCAGGGAAATACAAATCAAAACCACAGTGAGATATCACCTCAAACCATCCAGAATGGCTAAAATTAACATTAGGAAACAACAGATGTTGGTGAGGATGAGGAGAAATGGGAACCCTCCTACACTATTGATGGGAATGCAAGCTGATGCAGTCACTATGGAAAACAGTATGGAGGTTCCTCAAAAAGTTGAAAATAGAGCTACCCTATGACCCAGGAATTGCACTACTGGGTATTTACCCTAACGATACAAATGTAGTGATCCAAAGAGGCATGCACACCAAAATGTTTATACCAGCAATGTCTACAATAGCCAAACTATGAAAAGAACCTAGATATCCATCTACAGATGAATGTATAAGGAAGATGTGTATACACACACACACACACACACACACAAATTGAATAATATGCAGCCATCAAAAGAAACAAAATCTTTCCATTTGCAATTATATGGATGGAACTAAAGGGTATTATGCTAAGTGAAATAAGTCAATCAGAGAAAGACAATTATCAAATGATCTCTCTGATACGAGGAATTTGAGAGGCAGGGCAGGGGGTCACGGAGGTAGGGAGGGAAAAAGTGAAACATAATGAAATTGGCAGGGAGATAAACCATAAGAGACTCAATCTTATGAAACAAACTGAGGGTTGCTGGGGCTGGGGGGTCGTTTTAGGGTGGCTGGGTAATGGACACTGGGGAGGGTATGTGCTATGATGAGTGCTGTGAAATTGTAAGCCTAATGATTCACAGACCTCTACCCTTCAGGTCAAATAATACATTATATGTTAATTTAAAAAATTGTACTAAGAGCCTGGCCCCTGAACACATTTGAGTCTATGATTCCCAATCTAGATACTACAAATGATTAGGACAGTGTAATGTAGTACTTAGGAGTAAAAGCTATGGAATTAGGCCCAGCTGAGTTTAAATCTTTACCATCTTCTGATTGAATGAAATGAGTTATTAATTCCCAAGATGCTCAATTTTCTCATCAGTAAAATGATGATGTCTATTTTACAGGGTCTTTGAGTAAGGATAAAATTAGACTATGCTTTGCACAATGCTCAGTATGTCATCACCTGGCAATAGTAGTTGAGGTATATTGAATTGCTTTTCATTAACAATAATTTTTCCTCCCTGGAAAAGGATCATATATTTTTTTGCCCTTTAACTTGGGCTTAGTCATATGACTGGTTTTGGCCAATGAAATGTGAGCATAAGTAAGGTGTGTCACTTGCAGTGGAGTCCAGTTTGTACTTTATCACACAGTGCACGCTGCAACTGATGATGGTGCAGATAGTGGCTCATCTAATGCCTGAGTCCAGGAATGAGCTCAAGGACAATGTGAAAGAGAGTCTCTAGCTGACTCTTGACAAAAAAGGAGAGTGAATGAAAAATAAATCATTTTTGCTTTAAGCTACTAAAATTTCAGATATTTGTTACTGTAGCATAACCTAGCCCATCCTGATACTGTAGTGATAATAATAACAATTATTATTATTATTACTTTGATCATCACCATCATTATCATAATTATGGCTGTTATGGAAAGTGATTGCCCTTCCCAGGCCCTCCTTTCCTATATTTTGAGGTCAAGACCAGGAGACACAGAATGTGTGCTCTTTTCTTTGTGGTCAGCTGCTCTTCCCCCTCCCTATTCCATCAACCACTCTGAATCCCCTTACTGGCTTCTCATAGCCCCCAACACTCCCAAGGACTGGAAGACTTTGAGGAAGGGGAAAAAAATCATTCCTCTTTATACTAAGATTGCCTCTCCCCTTTCACTATGAAAGTAACCAGTTTTATTCATATTGCAAAAAGATGTGCAAAGAAAATGCCATTTGTTCCTTCATTTAATTTCATCTTTCTTCTATACCTCTACGAGGAATTTATCTTTAGTCAAATCCAAGAAACTCAGTCTGATACAATGATATAAACCAGGAATTGGCAAACTAGGGCCTATAAGCCCACAACCTATTTAAAATAAGTAAAGTTTTATTAGAACACTATATATATTGTTTATGGCTGTATTTGTGCTACAAGGACAGAGTTGAGTAGCTGTAAAGGAGTCTATATAGCTCACAAAGCATAAAATATTTTCTATTTAACTCTATGTAGAAACAGTTTGCTGGTTTCTGAGGAGAAATTTCTTTTAAGTAAATTATCAGTCTCTTTGGGATAAAATTCTCAGTGTTTCAGATTTCTGTCTTTTCATTCCTCTCCAAGATGGTATCTGGTTTTTAGAGTGTTTGTGGTGCCTGTGACTTCATGATAAAAGGAGGAGGTAGTGCATGTGGCACCTTCAGGATTTTTACTTATATCTACTGAATAGTAATTTGTATTGATTTCTCTCTGGATTAATGACCACTGACACAAGACTAGTCTTACTTCTCAGTGTTCCGTTGACATTCAATGCCAAAGTTTGCAACTGGTAAAACTTATGGTGTGTTCCCTTCCCTGGTCAGGGTGTGATATCTTCCATGCTGACTTAACTACTGGTGATGTCACAGACTCCATCAAGAGCCAGTTGTTACTCCCATGAAGTCCTAAACTATAGGACCACTTTTTCTTTATGCCAGGAATCCCTTCTGACAAACCCCCCAGACAAAATTTCCAGTAACCTCCACATCCTATCTCAGGGAAATGTGGGTAATTCTGGCTCTTACCGAAGCTTCATGGGAAGTAAGAATAGTTTGAGAGGGCTACACCCCAGTTTTTCCCTCCACTTAACCAAACTGTGATGCTTACTTACAAGAGGGATAGATGGTCTATAAGGAAATCACCTTCTAGCATCCTAAGTGAAAAGGGAGCAGAAATCTCTTACCCTTCAGCATTCCCTCCTACCCATCTAACATTCATCTCTCCTCTGATATTTCATTCTAAAGGAGGAAGAATGCGACACATGGCTAACCATCTGCTGCATCTACTTCTCTCTTTACTCATCCTCTTCAAATCCCTCTAACTGATATGAGTATTTCCACCTGGATCTTCCTATATATTAAGGATGTCTATAAAACTCCATAATCATACCTACCAGGTTAGACTCTTAACATATTAGTAATTAATAGGCAAGATGGGGAGGAAGTGAAGATAGAAGACATTATATTAGTCTTCTATAGATATAGATATAGATATAGATACATATCATATATATATATATATATATATATGCTAAGAAGTATAGTAGTTTCCCTCAACAAACTCAGGCATGAAGACCATTGTATTGTTAGAGCTCTGAAAAACCCTAATTGGGATGCCAGATGCTGAATTTTATCTTTCTTTTCATTCTTGCTGAAATACATAATAGATGTAGCTCTTGAACTTACTGTAGAGAAAGTCATATACACTGAAAAGTGGGAAAAAAAGAGCACATTAAAAGCATTAAAAAATATTGTTCACATTACACATGCACAGGATCAAATCCATTTGAAGAGACCAGGCATCCATGAAAAACTTAAAAAATTAAATATTAAATATGGAAGCCCTACCACCAATGCAGAGGGATCATATTCAAGCCTCCCTTTTAATCAAGGTTTTTGGATCCCCCTTACCCCAAGATGTGGACTAAGTATTTTACAAGGTGAGATTTTCGTTCAAGTAAATGGGCATTTCTTAGCCCTTATCTCCCTATCTTTAAAATGAAATTGTTGGATCAGAAGCTTATTGAGGTTTACTTGGCTCTAGAATCAATTCCAGAATGAGGCAATGTGGAATAGAACAGTGTTGGGGTCTTACAGCCTTGGATCTGAATGCTCTCTCTGACACTTAGTAGTTGTGTGTAACCATTCACAGCCAGTACCTGAGCTTCTATATCATGGGTCTCTGTTGGGTCTCACCATGGTATTTGATTATTTCCTCCCATCCAGAGCACATTGGTTTACATTATGGACTTGCCACAGGCAAAAAATAACAATCCCAACCATCCTCCTTTAAACAAAAGTATATTTATTACTTCTAACTAAAAGGATAATTGCTCTACCCAGAATATCACATGCATCAGCAAAAGTTAAATTCCAATTTGGCAGATTGTCAGAATCTCATCAAACACCCCTCTCTTATTATCTTTCCCATATGATTGTTGAAGCCCCAGTTCCCAGACTTGAGGCATGTAAGGAACTTGGAGGCTGAAGCTTTCAAGAGTCCTCCATATTTACAGTTCCTGATGCCTGAAAATCCCCAAAATGTCTTTCTTTGCGATCATGTTATGATTTCTCCAGACTGTGAAGTCACAACTCAAAATGATATCTGATCACTCATTCAATGACTACTCTAAAATTATTTTGTCAGGTGCTAGAAAGTTGGGAAGAGACAATGATGTTAACTGTTTTAAAGACTTCAGGCCATGGGAAAAATCTGGGATTGGCCACCATTTTGATCAACATCAAATCTTGGCATGGAAATTAGAAGATCAGTATCATCCAAAGACTAAAAAGAACTAAAGGAAAAATAGTTTTGGTTTTTACTTTTGCTAAAGTATTCCTAATATTTCTTTAGACTAGAAATCGCCATTTTTATAGTTACAACAACCTTTTTTATTATTAGGGAAAAAGAAGTATGAAAGTGCCATACCTAGAAGTTATGATGACAATTATCATGTACACGTGTATGCATGTTCACTAGAGGTCTGAAACACTCCTCAAGAACTATTATCCTTTGTGACCTTCAACACAGACTTTCCCACTTTACCCAGCAGAAGAGGACAAGAAAAGACTCAGGGTCAGGAGGAGTGGGGAGAACATCAGTATACTAAAGGAGGAGTCTGAGGGCAGGGCAGATTCAACAGATCTCCTTGAGACCATGGGATGGGTATGAATCTGAAGCAAGGGAGAATGCCAGAGATCATATGAGGGGCAAAATCACATATACCAGGTCTCATTTACTATTCATACCAAGCCTATGAGTTAGGAACAGATAAGTTATATAAGTTGCCCATGGTCATATAGCAGAGCCAAGA
This sequence comes from Mellivora capensis, assembly GCA_004024625.1. Taxonomy (NCBI): domain Eukaryota; kingdom Metazoa; phylum Chordata; class Mammalia; order Carnivora; family Mustelidae; genus Mellivora; species Mellivora capensis. The sequence goes on along the minus strand of PISX010029089.1, from coordinate 10,669 downwards.
TGCAAAACCACACAGGCAGAATCTAGACAGAGCTTCTCCACCACTATCTCTATTCCCTCCACCTCCTAGAATACAGAATTCATAAATCATAAGAAAAGAAATAAGAAGTAGCTAAGATCAGAAAAGTTGAGAAATTGAGTTAAAAAATTTAAGGTAAGACAGTGCAGAATGTAGGCCATGCACAATATCTAGGTATTTATGAATGTTCTTTGTGGGGATCTTCCTGTATCACAAAGACCCTGAAGTGGATCAATAATTCGGATGTTAGGTTTTTCATAGATCATTAATCCAAGAAAGAACTATTGCCTTTAATAAAAGGGCACTGGGAAGTAAGCAGCTCTTACATATAAATAAATCTCTAATTAATGAAGATAACTGGACCAAAGGGGGGAATTTTAGTGAGGTCAAAAAAAAGAAAGGACAAATAGAGTCAGGAATGGGATTTTAGAGACTTGAGAAATTGTCATTTCTTTGATAATCACCAACATAGTTGCTCAATTTTTTAGGATATAGACGTAATTCAATAAATACTATTGAGTGCATCTGTTAGATATTTAAGTATCAGGCTTTGTATGACAAATAAAAAGAAGTGATTGTCCCTGGACTCAGAGGGCTTATAATCCAGTGAGATGCACATATCCATAAAGAAAACAACCAAATTTATATTTTTCTTTAAAAAGGGGACATGTGAGGGGCTGCCTGGGTGACTCAGTCCATTGAGCATCTGCCTTTAGCTCAGGTCACAATCTGAGGTTCCTGAAATCAATTGGCTCCCTGCTTAGCGGGGTGTCTGCTTGACCCTCTCCTTCTGCCCCTCAACCTGCTCATGATCTCTCTCTCGCTCTCGCTCTCTCTCTCACTTACTCACTCTGCTTGCTCTCTCTCTCAAATAAATACAATATTTTTTAAAAATAAATACATAAAGAGGCACCTGGGTGGCTTAGTCATTGGGCGTCTGCCTTTGGATCATTCACAATCCCAGGGTCCTGGGACTGAGCCCCACATCGGCTCCTTGATGGATGGGAGGCCTGCTTCTCCCTTTCCTGCTCCCCCTGATTGTGTTCCCTCTCTTGCTGTCTCTCTCCCTCTGTCAAATAAATAAATCAATAATCTTTAAAAAATAAAAATAAACAAAATAAATAAAAGGTGGACATGTGAAAGCATGTTCAAAGTGTGTAGACTGTCATTCTCTCTCTTTTTTGGGCACTGATTAAAATTAAGTTCCTCTCACCCCAACACATACCCTTATACTACAGTTTCCATGGGGACTGAGAATTTATATTGTGTGACAAAATGTCATTAGATTTAAGAACCTTAGTGCATGAAGCAAACACTAATATTTGCATCCATTGGATCCATCAGGAGAGGTGGCTAGGGGTAAAAAACTAAAGATAAGTGAGTAACATTCACACCACTTTGTAAAGATTTGTCCTTTCTCTGAACTCTAAACACAATTTAGCTCTTTATCATAGTGTCTTTCTAACTGTTCCCCAGTTGTTAACTTTATGTCCTCATCCCCAAACTAGGTTACAAAAGTCTGAAGAGCAGAGACTGAGTCTTCAGCTTCCCCTGTATTACCCTCAATACCCAGATCAATGTCAAATACAGAGGCATTGTCTGGTACTGACTCCCTTGAACTGAATGGGAAAGATCTCAGTCGATAGAGAAGAAGGTTCAGAGGTATTTGGTAAGTAAAGATTAGGATAGGTTTTGCATTTTACAGCCTCACATTTTGGAAATATCTGAATTTTCAGGGAAAGGTATGCAGAGAGCGCAAATCAGAGATAAAGTTAAAGGCAGCCTAGAGCTCAGGAGCCTGGATGAGCCTCAATTCCATGCTTATGTCATTATTTACTTACATTTATTTACAATGAGTATATGTGTTTCCCCTTAGTGATGTTTCACTGTAGAAACTATTAACCCAGGAGGCACACAAACCAAGAAATCAAAGTGTTCACTAAATACTCACTGATCCCTGTGGTGTGTCCAGTAGGGAACTGATTATGTACACATAAAGCTCTCTGGTGGCCACAAAGAGCAGCAAAAGCCATGACCCCTGTCCTTTCGATACCTGTAGATTTAGTGGCGGCTCAAATAACCCCCAGGATAGTCACCTGTGTTTCCCTCTGTCTTTGTTTGCTCATTGATCATTTATTCTCACAGTATATTATTGAAACTCTGAGATATGCCAGGACCAGTAATTATGCCATGTGTCTAAATAACACTAACAAAAAGTGTGGCACCCCTCATGCATTCAGAAGCCAATGTCTGAGGAATTTGGTGAGCCACAAAGAAGGGCAGAGTCCGAAGGAGAGAAAGTAGTACTATATTTGGGCTCATTTCTCAGCAAGGATCTTTTCATGCTTAAATGTATTTTTCTTTTTCACTGAACTTTCCCACATAATCTCTTCTTTAGGCCTGGATTGTGCCTGAGTTTTTCTTTAACTAAAGACAGCAGAGATTCTGGTGTGAGGGCCTCACTTAGCTTTCAGAGGGATGGCATGTTATTAGACAAGACTGGGATTTTTAGCTTTTCTCCTACCCTCTCTTTTGCAAGGGATTTGAAACTTATCTGAAATCCTTTACTTTTCAATGAATAACTAAAACATATAAGCTAGTATAAACTTTCAGACACTGACTTGGCAAGGGGCTGTACACTATAATTCCTCACAATTGGATGGGACACTAGAAACAATGTGGAGGAGGGGTGAGGTGGTAGTGAATATACCCATTACTAATATGCCCATCACCTCAGCATCTACATTAGGGGAAAGCTAACAAATTAGAGGGACCAGCCAGACTTTAGTTACTAAAGATCCAAACCCAGTCTGTCCTTTTCCTTCTTTATCCCTTGCTGTCTTCCCACAGCCCATGCTCCACCCCCTCTAAGCTAAGGAGAGTGTCTTAAATACCTTTCATGAGATATTATTTTTTTTGTATCAGTTCTTCCTTCTGTCTGCACAAACACCTCCCTCAGAGCCTTAGCACATGTCATCACACTGCTTTACAAGAGTCTTTACTTTGTTGTCCCTATGGTTTCTCTTTCCCACTAGCCTAGGATGCTCATGAGGGTGTGACCATGTAGTAATCACTCTGAATCTCTAGAATTTAGCATAATGACTGACACGTAATAGATGCACAATGGATATCTAAAATAAATGAACTTATGGGATGCCAGGGTGGCACAGTCAGTTAGGCATCCCCCTCTTGGTTTTGGCCCAGGTCATGATCCCAGGGTCCTGAGAAAGAGTCCCATGTCAGGCTCCATGCTCAGCATGTAATCTGCTTCAGACTCTCTCTCCCACTCCTTCTTCCCTGCCCTGCTGCTCACTCTCTCTGTCTCTCTCTCTCAAATAAATAAATTTTTAAAAAATAAAATAAATGAATTTATAGTAATAATTGATATTTGTTCCACATATACTGTGTGTCAGTTATTGTGATAAGTATTTTATACACATTAATTCATTTAATCATTACAAAACCCTATGAGGTAGAAACTGTTATCTTCCTCATCTCAAAACCCTCTTTGTCTCTCAGTTTTCTCTTCATAGAAAGTGATGACAATAGGACCTATAGAGATAACTAAGGCACAGAGAGGCACAAAATGAATTGTTCAAGGTAATTGCAATAGCCTGGGGTTGAATTTGAACTCAGGCCATTGGAACACAGAGCCTAAGCTCCTATTCACCACACAGCACTGAATAAATGAGAGTGCTCAGGCCCCTCTGAGATCCAAGTGTCTTTTCACAAAATAAACTCAGAATGATGTAGTTAAAAACCATAGAGGGTATCATGCTCAGTGAAATAAGTCAATCAGAGAAAGACAACTATCATATGATATCCCTGATATGAGGAAGTGGAGATGCAACATGGGGGACTAGGGGGGCAGAAAAAGAAGAAAAGAAACAAGATGGGATTGGGAGGGAGACAAACCATAAGTGACTCTTAATCCCACAAAACAAACTGAGGGTTGCTGGGGGGAGGGGGTCGGGAAAAGTGGGTGGGGTAATGGACATTGGGGAGGGTATGTGCTATGGTTAGTGCTGTGAAGTGTGTAAACCTGGAGATTCACAGACATGTACCCCTGGGGATAAAAAATTGTTTATAAAAAAATAAAAATTAAAAAAAAAACCATCAGTGTTTTAATGATGTATTCTCAATACTAATTTGACATCTAGAATAATAGAATTTATAACCAAAAGAAAAACAGGAACTCATATTGTCCAGTGGTTTTCAAATTTTCTTGGCATTGGGACTTCTCCCAGGCAAAATCTTTAGCAGAAGCTTAAGAGGTAAAACAAATGGCAGTGATTAGTTGAAGTGGGCTAAGGATGGAGAGTTTGATATCCCTATTTTAAGACCTCCTCCCCTTCTTCATGGGTGACTTTAAGCATCTCAATACAGAAGTAGATGTAGATGTAGAACATTTAGATCTTACTTCTCTAGCCCAGATCCCTTCAATTAAAAGATGAGAAATAAAAGATTCTGAGACATTATACCATTTTCCCAAGGACACACAGCCAGTAAGTAGCAGAAATCAGGTCTTCTGGCTCCAAGATCAGTGTTCTTTCCACTACATCATGCCAGTAGAATTGATTCCCAATCCTAGTTTCATGCTACCAGAGGCTGTCCTAGTTATCTCATACTGCAAAGGATGTAGCAAAATTCTCAAAGCAAAAGTGGTAATTTACTTTAAAATTTTGTAATTGCCATATTTTTGGTATTGACCAAGGATTGGGACAAACTTCATATAATCAAATGATAATAACATAGTATCAATGCTAAGGTATTGCACATCTGAAAAGGTTGAAGTCCACAGTGATATTCAACCATGCAAATTACACCCACATATTCAGACTCTGACCTTGAACAACTAATCCTTAGCAAATTCACAATCCATTAGTTTTACACAGTTGTATTTGGTGGGAGCAGTGAGTGAATCGATGTTTTTCAAAACAAGGTGATGAAAGCCCAGTGTTTACTGTACTAACGTGGGTTCCTCTCTGCTCAGAATTTTCAGAATTTTAATAATAACCAACGTCAATGTTTAATTTAAAGCTAGAGCACACTGGTTAAGAAACTGCTAAAAATAATCTGCTTCATATTGATGGCTTTGGCTTTGTTGACTCATAAAATGTCAGGGTTGAAGAAAAATAACTAACGGAAGCTTCAGCTGTGATTGTACCTTTAATTATTGATGCTCCATTCTTAGTCTTCAGGCCCAAAAGCCAAGATCCGAAGTGCTGGAAGAGAGGTCACACAATGAACTAAGCATGAGATGGCTCACTCTGGATTCTGTCCACAAGACTCCCAAACTTAACAGCTTACAGTAAAAACAGTGTAGCCCAAATTTCAACTGGTTTCATAGGATCCTTCACACTGGATGGTAAAAAGAGGGGGGGGGGGCATGAGCTGCCAGATCTGAGAAGTAGGGAGAAACTAAGAGATGCCTATGTCCTTAACACAACCAAATGTGAAGATCTGTGCTTGTGAATCTATAAGATTGGTTTCCACATTCTTCCCATTTAGAGCAAAGTCTTCAGAATCACCTAGGAGATTCAAAATCCATCACTGTTCAGATGGAACTGTTTATTGGGATTGAGGACCAGCCAAACTGAGTTCTAGTGCTGGTTTTGCCTTATGTAATATATATATATATATGTACATATATATATATATATATATATATATACTAAATCTTATACAGTGCCTCCCTCACTGTATACCTAACGTAACTAAAATCCTTACTGACCTTTAACTACCATTTACTGAGGCCAGACATTGTGTTGGGTGTTTTACATATATTAAATTATTTCATTCTATACTTACATAGGGACTAATGTTTTTATCTTTGTCCCCAGATAATGCTAGTCAATTCTGTGAACCCTGTACTCATAAAGTGAAAAGCCAGAATTGATTTCTAAAAATCACAAATGGAAACATGACATAGGCTTTCCAGGAGGTATCAACATGCAGGTGAATCACGAATTGCTCATGACAATGGGAATAAGTCAGCATTCAAAGTATTTTTTTTTGTCTCCAGTTCCTTTTTCTAAAATTTATCAATTTCTGACATTTTCACGCAGCAAGAATATAAAGTCAAAGGAAACCTATGCACTCACCACCCCCCACGGGATCTGATTCAATGGTTTGCAGCTTTGAGGTACAGCAGGCAGACAGAGACTTTGGACATTTCAAGAGCAGTTAGAGAAGCGCCTGCCACAAGATGTGCCTCTCAACTCTGCTGGCCTAGCAACCCAAACCCAGACCCACCATGGGGTGGGAAGGCATCACAAGCTGCTTCATTGTGCTTCTAGAAAGCCAGAATAGAGAGGGTGGTTCTGAATAACAAAATTCAGACCAGCCTCAGAAATATTTTCATGTGACACCAGTGTCAGCTGCACATGGAATTGCTTCTCCCAAAGCAAAAAGGAGTTTGTTCTGAACAAGCCACACTCTTAGGCTCAGACACATTTGTTCCATTCATCATCCATGCAATCAACCTTTTCTGAGAGCCAACTTGTACCAGCTGACTGGAGGCCTATGCCTTATACAGCAAAATGGGGAAATGGGGGAAGTGTTTATAACTAACATGATACCAGGTGCTAAATCCTATATGAACAAAGAAGAATGGAAATGAAGATAGATTATGGGGGGAAAAAAGGTCCAGAGGAGTTTCCCAGATCAGATTGCCAGATTTGGAAAATCAAAAATAGAAGGTTCCAGTTAAATTTGAATTTCAGACATACAACAAATACTTCTTAAAATATAAGTATTTAGGAACAATATAAGAAACACTGATACTTTAAAACAATATTTGTTATATATCTTAAATTCAAATTTAGCTAGTGTCCTATATTATATTTGGCAATATTCTTCCCAGAGGAAGTTGCCTGGATTTGTCTTGCTTTGGGAAAAGGTTGGGAGATGTTATATCCATAGACTTGATTTATTAAGGATGAAATAGAAGTGTACATAGGAGTGACCTGACAGACTCTGTCCCTCCATCCTTGCATCCTGCTGATGCCATTTAACCTTGACCTTCAGGTTCAAACACACCCAGGTTCTGATCCTATTCCTCTCAATCAAAAGAGTCAGTAGGACAGGTGATTTAACATCACTTATCTTGCTCCTGATCCTGCTCAGTACCTGGCATGACCGAAATAAGTTTTTGAGCTATATGAATAAGTGAGGGTCTGAGTTACTACCTGGGTTTTTACCTTAATTTTTGTGCCCAAGCTCAGGAAAAGGACTCCTGCTAGAATGGGGCATATGATAGATACTTGATAAACGCTGATGTTTAAATCAGCATCATGAAGAAATGGACCAAAAGGTAAAAGGTTTGGCCCCAAGTTTGCATCCTTATACAACTTCTCCCACTCCCTAACCTTTGGTTCACTCATCTTTAAAATTGCTGAGTCAATTATATAGGTGATCTGTCTCCCTAAGCCCTTTTAAGTCATCTGAACTGTTTTGCCTAAGAGTATATCCATGGCCAGCCCTAGGTATTAAAAAAATTCATAAAGCTGTTCAATTTCCTTTTTAGGGAGGCCAAGATTTTATGTGTTAAGATAATATTGAGCAATAACTCATTGGGAAGTTATTTTTGCTAAACTTAGCCATGTTTTAATTTCATAATTCAACACAAATCCTTCCAAATTTCTAATCCCGGGACCAGTTTCAAATCCTTGTAATTTCTCTATCTTTATAATGCCCCAAATAATAAGCAAGCCTTTTGACAAAAATTATCTATTTACACAGAGTCTTGGTATAAATGCTGCCTCTTTAGCCTAGCTATTTTAAAAGGCAAACATTTTTCTCTCAACAAACAATTTTTTTCTCTGTTGATTTTCTTTAGTTTCTTCTTCTGTGTATTAGAATTAACGGGCAAATTATGGCTGAAGTTTTCCCTCAAAATGTATGCAATTAAATTAGTGGTACTTGACCTTAACTGCACTTTAAGAAACACCTGGAGAGCTTTTAAAATGACTAAAGACAAGGTCTCACCTTAGATAAATTAAGTTAAAATCCTGTGGGGGGAAGGAACCCCTGACTGGCCAGTGATTCTAAAGTACAGCCAGGATTGAGATCTACTGAATTAACACACCAGAATTGTTTCCATGGCATTAGGACTATAATATTATCCTTGCAAGATACGTGAGGTGAATAGTAGGTCATTCAGTCTGGGAGTATTATGGAGAGATGGATTGGGGGGCGTGCAGTGCTGGTTAACGTAGAGGTAACTCTAAGGGTCTAACGCCACAGAGGACATTTAGCCATCATTATCACTGGGTAGAGATGAATATTCAGAGAGGTCTCTGGGGTTTAGGAAGAGCACAATTCTAAAACTACTACACTCGCAATGCCACATGAGCACGAAAAGAAGAACTTGACATCTCCTCCCATAGACCAGATCACAGACGCCCTTTCAAAAACTTCTTTCTGGGGTGCCTGGGTGGCTCAGTCAGTTAAGCCCCTGCCTTCAGCTCAGGTCAGGAGCTAGGGGTTCTGGATCGACCCCCACATTGGGCTCCCTGCTCAGTGTGGAGTCTGCTTTTCCCACTCCCTCTGCCCCACCCCCCTGCTCATGCTCTGTCTCTGCCTCTCTCAAATAAATAAATGAAACCTTATAAAACAAAAAACAAAACAAAACAAAAAACCTTCTTTCTTGGTCATCAGATCTCAACCCCAGAAAAGGTGAGTTCAGTCCTTCAAAAAACCTGATCTTCCTCCATCCTTATCCATTGCAAGCTTCCTTTGACTTCCTCTTCTTCTTCATTCTCTTTCTCTTCCTCTCCCCAGCACCACTGCTAGTGTTTCTGAAAGGAGAAGGAGGAAAAGGAGGGAATGGAGGAGGAAAAGGCAGGTGCAGGGTCGTCTGCACAGAGTGACCAGTAAATAAAAGTTTGCTTTTCTTTCTTCTCCTGGTCTCATTCTGGGGGCATTCAGAGAGTTACCAGTTATTGAGCACTTACAGTCTTCCAGCTTGAGTTTCTCTTCATTTTCTTATCTTTGTCTAATTCTTGCTGCCATCCTCTGCAGAGTGCCCAATATTATCCTCACTTGGCATTTGAGGAGCCGGAGGCTTCGAGAGGTAAGAGCATGTAAATTGTCACACATCGTATAATCATCAGAATCTATATGCTTCTTGATTGCTACTTCCTCTACAGTCAACACCCCCAAACTTTGGTGGAAAGTAACACCTCTCTCTGGGCTTCCACAGCACTCAGTTTCCCTTTTAAGCACATGCCTTGTTTGGCTTCCTGTGGTAATTTGTGAACCTCTATACATCTTTACTCTGTGAAGGTACTGACTATGTCCTGTTTATGTATGTCTTCAACGTCAGCACAATATTTGGTATGGGACATGGGCAATAAACACTAGGTGAGAGCTGAATGCATCTGGGAGTGAAGGAGCGTATGCTTAAATAGCTGACTATTTCATTTAGCAATTTATGGTCTCAAGTGCCAAGGAAGCTTCTGAGTAAAGGATTTGATATCTGGAAACTCTTGTTTTAAACTTATAAGCTCAGGGGCACCTGGGTGGCTCAGTGGGTTAAAGCCTCTGCCTTCAGCTCAGGTCATGATCCCAGGGTCCCCGCATCGGGCTCTCTGCTCAGCGGGGAGCCTGCTTCCTCCTCTCTCTCTTTGCCTGCCTCTCTGCCTATTTGTGATCTCTGTCAAATAAATAAATAAAATCTAAATAAAATAAAATAAACTTACAAGTTCAATTAATTAAAGATATCCACCATAGAGGAAGGGGCTGGGGCACCAACCAAGCAGCAGCCTGTACTGGAACTGGTTTTTAAAGGCTCTAAATTTGGGGAAGATATTATACTAGCAGCTGTCCAAAGTAAGAAGAGCTATAGCAGAATCAGTCCAGAAATGGCGAGTTGATTTTGTCTCACGTATTTCACCCACTGCAAATGGTAATGATTGCTGGAGGAGCTCGACTGGGAATGATCTGAGACGGCATCCAGCCAGCAGGAACAGAGTACCATGTTTGATTAGCAATTCCTACCCTGGGTAAGGGAAGGAGAGGGAGGGTTGTAGCCTAAAGAGGTAATAGGGAGATCAGGCCTAGGAATATCCACAAATACCGTCTCATGAGGTCAGAGCTATTGAGAATCAGATGAGGTATCCAGGTGTGTATGACTGACTTAATGTATCAGGAATCAGGGTGGGCAGAAATCATGTGCAAAGAAGGACTAAGAGCCGGGCAGAACACAACCACAGCCTCTGCACCTCAGACTTGCATATCCCAGGGCCCACCTCAGAACTGTGAATTCAATGCCTCACATGGAGAAGCATGGCAGCATCAATGAGGACATAATGAAATTAGTTCAGTTAGCTTTAGTGGGTGTAAATAGATTAGATCCTGTGGAGAGCTAGGCTGATATTCATTTAAATTAATTCCAGATGAGAAAATAGAAGTGACAGAAAACAACACAATGCTCTTATTGCAAAACTCAGTCTTGTGTTATCCTTTAGAGACATAAATGTTTTTAAATAAATGTAAGAATAGAAAGTCCGTGCCAGAATTCAAATAATTTGCTATCACTTGGTTTGAGATCACAATGATTATTTTTTTTTAAATTCACTCTTCATATTTTATTAAGATTCCTATAAGTAACTAAATGATTATTTTTAAATTTAATTTAATTTTTTCT
>PISX010029088.1:0-20545 GCA_004024625.1 Mellivora capensis | reverse complement strand
TCATATGGTTTCACTTATTTGCGGAGCATAACAAATAACACGGAGGACATGGGGAGATGGAGAGGAGAAGGGAGTTGAGGGAAATTGGAGGGGGAGATGAACCCTGAGAGACTATGGACTCTGAAAAACAACCTGAGGGTTTTGAAGGGGCAGGGGTTGGGAGGTTGGGGGAGCCAGGTGGTGGGTATTATGGAGGGCATGCATTGCATGGGGCACTGGCTTTGGTGCAAAAACTATGAATTCTGTTATGCTGTAATTAAAAAAAAAAACTTAAAAAATTAAAAAAAAAAAGTAAAGCCTGCCTGAGAAAGAAATCTTGAGGCCACACACATGCAAAGGTAATATTCAAAAATAATTTACAAATGGTGTAGTCATTTATTTTTTTTAAGATTTTATTTATTTATTTGACAGACAGAGATCACAAGTAGGTAGAGAGGCAGGCAGAGAGAGGAGGAAGCAGGCTCCCTGCTGAGCAGAGAGCCAGATGTGGGGCTTGATCCTGGGCTTGAGCTGAAGGCAGAGGCTTTAACCCACTGAGCCACCCAGGGGTCCCTGGTATAGTCATTTAAATCAATACATGCATTAGTATAGAAATGGAAATTTTAAATATACTCCCTTTTTGTCCCTTGAATAACCTACTGATGATAAAACTTTTTAACACACAATAGAAGATGTAGCTTGACAGCCAACTTCTATTAAAGTGTATATACATTGCTTGATATGATTTCTAAGCTTTTTTGTAGCTTTCTCACTACAGGGAGCCTGTCGAGGTCCACATATTCTTCCTATTTTCATTATTCCAGTGTCTAGTTTTTCAGAATGTTAATTCTTTCTGTTGGCTATTTGCAGTAAGGTGGTAAACATAAACTTTATTGAGAAAAGACTTTCACACATTTACTTTACATCATTTTGTGGACCAGCCAGAGATCATTGAACATGATGACCTTTCACCTAAGTAAAACATTTGGGAAATGATCTGACAGGTTGGCTAAAATCCCAGACTTGCTCCCTAGCTTTACACTGGTAACATCTTTCCAAATTCCAATACATTTTTACCTGAGTATTGTCTCACTCACTCCATTCTCTCAAGCACAGATAATGAAGTTTGATAAATTATTTCATATAGTGTCCCTTCCAAATTTCATATTTTTTTAAAGATTTTATTTATTTGACAGAGAGAGAGATCACAAGTAAGAGGAGAGGCAGGCAGAGAGAGAGGAAGGGAAGCAGGCTCCCTGCCGAGCAGAGAGCCCAATGCGGGGCTGGATCCCAGGACCCTGAGATCATGACCTGGGCCAAAGGCAGAGGCTTAACCCACTGAGCCATCCAGGTGCCCCCCAAATTTCATATTTTAAGTAAAATTTTACAGAGCTTTTCCAGTTGAAACAGTAGAGGGGTAGGGGCACTTGTTTGGCTCTGTCAGTAGAGCATGAGACTCTTGATCTCAGGGTCCTGCATTCAACCCCCACGTTGGGTGAAGTGTTAAGTTGAAGGAAGGGAAGGGAAGGGAAGGAAAGAGAAGAGAAGAGAAGAGAAGAGAAGAGAAGAGAAGGCAAGGCAAGGGAAAAGAAAAGGGAAGGAAAAGAAAAGAAAGAAAAGGAAAGGAATGAAAAGGAAAGGAAAAAAAGAAAATGCTGAGAAACAGTGGAAAGGTTACCAACTGACTGGTTGGCTCAGGACTATCCCAATTTTAGCGCTAAAATCCCTGTGTCCTGGAAAACCTCTCTCTACAACATAAAAAGTTTGGGTTTTCACATTTGGATGCAAAAGGCTGGGGGGGAGAGTATAGAACTCTTATAGTGGCCCCCACAATTAAGGCTGAAGGTGACAGTGCTTTTAGTGTCAAACGGACACCACATGGATTACAGCCTTTCCTATTTGCTGTGACCCTTTTGTCCCCTAACCGTTGATATTGACAACCATAATTTGAGGTTCACAATAGTGATCATGCATTTTGCATCACCTTGTGCAATGTGACTTGAGAGTTCAACTTAAGCGTGTTGTCATCCTGAGCATTGAGTCCCTAGCCTGGCACTCAGGAAACATTTAGGGAATGGCTATTGAATAAATTTCCAGGTATTTGTCCCACTGATAGACACAAAGATGTGTGAAATGATGCTGTACAAGTGTATTCTCTGCAGCATGATTGCAGTGACAGAAAGAGGGAAATGACCAAAGTACCATAAAAATGTACAACTTACCCAGTTTTTAAATTATGAGTCTTTATAAAGTGTTTATAATCTATGTTTATTTAGTGAGTTCACTAACTGTTGTTATGTGTGCAATGATACGCATTGATATAGTGTTAGTTTAACTTTCAATGTTGTGAATCTGGGATCATGTTGTGTAAGTATGCCGATAATGAAAATGAGAATGATTATAATACCAAATGACCTGAAATAAGGACTTTTGTATTATTTTTATTACATTATGTTAGTCACTATACAGTACATCAGTTTTTGATGTAGTGTTCCATGATTCATTGTTTGCATATAACATTCAGTATTATTTTAAGGACAGATTGATGATCTCTCACCATTAGATTAGAGAAGGAAATGACTAAAACAGAACATATTACACATAATGGAGAAAGGAATTTTATGTCAGCCATGGTGGACAAGGGTATGTGGAAGTGATAAAATACCTCCCCAAAATATAGTCAATAATATTATAACAACTTTGGCATGCTGACAGTGAGAAATGGTAACTAGACTTATTGTTGTGAACATTTGATAGAATATATGTGTGCGTGTATGTATAATCACTGTGTTGTACACATGAATCTAATACAATATTGTATGCCCATTATTCTTCAATATACTCTCCCAAAAGACAACAATGTCCACTTGTAAATACAGGCTGCTGAGCTAGCTTGGGCATACTATTCTGAATCAACACACATTATTGTTTCCTTTCCATCACTTCTCTATAAAACTGAGTAAAGTTACATATTCTGACTCCAAGATTGTAATGAAAAGGTCAATGAACAAAAGAGGAACGTTTGATCTAGATGCGTTGAATCCTTATAGTGGAGAGCTAATTCTGTCAATCTTACCAATAATCATGCTTTCTACACTATGTCAAGTAATGTCTCAATTTACAGCAACAAATAATAAAATACTCCCCTTAGCTCTTACTTACTTTGATTTGAACAATGGAGTTTCACAGTCTCCTTGAATCCTATGAAGATTTTACTAAAATCACAGACAGATGTCAATGATTGCTGATATATTGTCCAAATATAAACTAGATTTTGCTTTTATATCTGCATATTGCAAAGATAGGGAGAATGTAAAGTTTCACAATTCTATTCAGTCTACTAAATTCTTTTTTTAAAATTTTGTTGTTAGTCACCATACAGTAAGTCTACTAAATTCTTATCAAAGAAGGTAAAATGAGGGACGCCTGGGTGGCTCAGTTGGTTGGACGACTGCTTTCGGCTCAGGTCATGATCCCGGAGACCCGGGATCGAGTCCCGCATCAGGCTCCCAGCTCCACAGGGAGTCTGCTTCTCCCTCTGACCTTCTCCTTGCTCATGCTCTCTCACTGCCTCTCTCTCAAATAAATAAATAAAATCTTAAAAAAAAAAAGAAGGTAAAATGATCTTACTTGCTAAATGTTCCACACAATTTGTTCACAACACTGATTTAAAAAAAAAACTGTGATTTTCTTGCCTTATTTTAAAGCTTATAAAATAAAATGTGCAGTTACTTTTTAATTTTCTCAAATCATGCAGAAGCATGTAATGAGATTTTAATGAGACATGGTTCTATAGGATGACTGTCATTGATGCCAACCATAGGGAAGATGCTAAAGTGTCTACCTACCCATAAAATCATATTTTCAAAGTGTGGAACAAGAATAATGTCCTTTTCATATTTGGAAATACACTGAAGATGAGAATGGAGAACGGACTTCAGTAAAGCAGAAATATGCTGTTTCTTCAAAAAAGTTTGAAGAGATCATAAGGAGCCTAGAAAAGTATTGACTGATTGCACCTGATTTGTTCAATATTATGTGTAGTTTGCAACAAAATCACAATTAGCTATAAAAATGACTTTTTTTTTCAGAAATAAGACTAAGAAGTTAAGAAATTTTTAAAGAGCCACCAGGAAAGGTCAGCCAAGTTTAACAGAACTTTCTTGACTTCTTTGCTAAAAATGTAATTTACATGGTTCAAAACTTCTTCAGAGCTTTAAAACATCTTTCCTGAGCAAATATAATTTTACTTATGAAGACATTTAATGCACTTCAGAGTGTTTGGAAATTCTGGACATTTTAGACATGGGCAGCCTATAGGATGAACTTATTTATGTGAAAAACATGATTGACAGACAAAACAAGTCTAAAATATAAAGTGGATAGACATTACTGGATACAGAAACCAATTTCTACATATCAAAAATCTGCTATTACTAGTAAGTAAAATCCTTGTTTAAATGGTTTTTTTGAGAGGATATTGTTGCCATTACACTGGACTGACACACTACGAATCAGTTTCATGGTGGCTTGATAAGAGCAGAGTTGCAAGTCAAAGTAAATTTTAAGTTTCATTGTATGTTGTTCAGCCACTACATAAAAGAGGGAAAAAGAAGAGGATGTCCTGAAGGCTGCAGGCAGTTTAGGGAAAAATCCATTGAAAAGGAAACAGAATAAAAATACCATATTGTGGGACAATGAAGCAAGTTAATTGCTTTTCACTAAATTTAGGTAATATCTGCATAATTAGTCCTGCTTTATTTGCATTCTCTTTCAATACAATCTAACAATTATGCATGTTAAGAATAAACAGTACAGCCAACAAAATTTAAAAGTTGAATAGTTTTTTTTTGTTTCAAATTTTTAAAAAATTCTAGTTAGTTAACATATATTATAATATTGGTTTTAGGAATAGAATTTATTGATTCATCACTTAACAACACCCAGTGCTCATCCAAGTGCCCTCCTTAATACTCATGACCCATTTAGCCCAACCCCCATCCACCACCCCTCCATTAACCCTCAGTTTGTTCTCTATAATTCAGAGTCTCTTATGGTTTTCTTCCCTTTTTTCCCCTTCCCCTTGTTCATCTGCTTTGATTCTTAAATTCCACATATGAGTGGAATCATATATTATCTTTCTCTGACTTAACATATATATATATAGACATACACATACACATACACATACACACACACACATACCATATCTTCTTTATCCATTCATCAGCTGATGGATAGTTGGGCTCTTTCTATAATTTGGCTATTATTGATAATGCTGCTATAAACATCGGGGTGCATGTGCAATTGCTGAATCATTGGGTAGTTCTATTTTTAACTTTTTGAGGAACCTCCATACTGTTTATAGAGTGGCTGCACCAGTTTGCAATAAAGTTTTTTTAAGAGTTAAAATAAATTGCTGTATTAGAGGAAAGAAGCATTATAAAAGTATAATTATACTTTTACACATATGATGTAATTTTCCCTAGTATTAATTCTTACTACTTGCCACTGTTAACTAGTTCTGTTGTTGTTTTGTTTAAACAATAGTATTTCTGAAACAGGAAAAAAAGCCATAATAATATGCCATTGAAAGTAAACATCTATCTTTTATACCTTGTGTTAAAGTAATAACATACATGTATATCACTATTTATTAAATTGTGCTTTCATGTGCTTTCATGTCTCCTCTTTCATGTCGTTTCCAAGGGTAGCAACCTAGGAAAATTTGTCACCCAAAAGTTTATTTTGTGATTTGTAAGATTTTTTGAGTTGCCTTTTCATTTCAGAAGACAAGTTTTATAAGAAAGACTATGAGTCTAAATTGTAAAGATAGACACACCATCTTTGAAGTTCCATTAATATTTCATGGCTAAAAATTATGATCTGTTATTATAGAGTAGATATTCAAAATTCCGATATTTTTGGAGTTCTTTTTCATCTATTCTTTGAACATTCAGAAGAAGTTTTTTGAATTTTCTATTATTTCAAATGCATGACTGCACAGAACTCATACATGGTGATTGTTCAATTTGTTCATGATTGATGACTGTAAATTTTACTTATCCACTAACATAACAGGGCATGACTGATAAATGTGAAATGTGTGTGTTTAGCAATTTCAACTTTTAGCTATAATTTCTGAGGACCATTTGCATCTAACATTTACATCATGTACAAAAAGAAAATAATTCTGGCTTGAGAGTGGGTTCTTGTGTCAAATGGCTCCATTATCTATTGCTTGTGACAATAGCAAATGACTTCACCTTGCTTGTAAAATGGGGAAGATAATAGTAACCACTTCATCAAGCTACTTTTCCATGTAGTCAACAGATAATTTTGAAGGTTTGATATGTGTCAAGCTTTCTTCTAGACACCAAAGATATGACAGTAAGCAAAAAAAGGAAACCTCCCTTACCTTGGGCCACTTTGATTCTACTGAAAGAGACATGACATAAATATATATTATAAAGTGGGTAATAAAGAAAAGAAGAATGCAAAAAAATTCAGGAAAAGGAAAATAGATTGAAAGGTTTTGCTACCTTAGATGGGTACGTAGGGAAGGCCCCTCTGGATGATATTTGAGCAGAAATATGAATGAAGAAAAGGCACATCAAAAACTAATGATGGACAGTTTGGTGGCTAACATAACATAATAAAAAATATTTTTAAAAAGGCAAAATATGGGGGAAGACTGATCCAGGGAGAGTAACATGCAAAGATCCTTAGATAAAAATAAGCTTGTGTTTTGAAAGAAGAACAGAGCTTACATATATTTAGCCTTTACTATGTAGCAGGCTCTGTTCTGAGCACTTAATATTTATTACTCATTGAATTTTCTCCATAACTCTAAAAGTGAGGTGTTACTATGATTATCAGCCTTATTTTATAGATAAGGAATTCAAGACAGAGTATGTTTAAGTAACCTGTTTAATGTCACACAGCCAGTGATGGATCGTCAGGATGAAAACCCAGGTTTGAATCCACAGCCTGTGATGTTAACTACCAAGTTACTCTTTTATGCCTATGGCAACTTCCATGTAACTGATGAAGGAAGAAAGGTCCAGAAAGGGGCCCACATTTGTGTGATGTGCCCACATTCACACAGCAAGTTAAGAGAGATGTTGGGACCAGCATCCAATCTCAGTGCTAGAACTAAAGGCCTAGTCATTCCTTCCCAAAATGCTCACTGAGCCTCCTGTTATGCCAAACCCTATGCCAGGTGCCAGGGACAGAGGAATAAGGGTGATCCAGAGAGAAGAATTCCCTGCTATCATGTCAGAAATAAAGTTACTTATGAAGCATGACTCTAATTTTTCTGGTTACTGTCTCTCCCCTGCTACACCCATACTATTCCTGTCCTTTCCTGGCTAAATCTGTCTGGTGACATATCTGTCTCCCCTGCTGAACTGTGAGCTCCTTGATGGTAAGGAGCAAAATTGTCTCAGTCAGTCCTCAGCCTAGCATCCAGCAGACGTAAAGGGAACAGCTTTTGAATAAATTTCCAGGTATCTGTTCCACTGATAGAAGTATAGATGTGTGAAATGATGTTGTACAACATAGTCTTTGCAGCACTGATTACAATGACAAAAAAAATAAGAACTAACTGAAATATTTAAGGAACTGGTTAAAACTATCAAGGCCAAAAATCTTATGCAGTCATTAAAATATAAGACAATTTTTATTTTTAAACAACTATTATGCCATATTTTATTTTTTCTTAGAATTCTTGCTAAGTTGCCATGAGTTTATAGGTTAAGAGTTGCTAATACCTCACAGTGTTTTAAACCTTGTAAGGAACTTTGGGGACAATCCAAACAAACCATCTCTTTTCTTACCTGGGCAAAGTAGTCAAAGATGATGTGTAATTTGCATAAGAACACCTCACAGGACTCCCAGACAATTATAATTTGCCCCATATTATGAGGACCAGGAAGTGCTGGTAATAGGGGAGCAGGCAAACATATAGATGAGAACTTGGATGCATTTGAGAGGCTTTTTTCTCATTTTTCTTCAGTAAACTGTGCCTCTTCCACAAATAAGTTTGCTTGTTTGATCCAGGCATTGACCATTCTTCAATGGTGGGGATGATCCAGGCTTTGGGGCTAAATACCATTCTTTGAAGGCCTGGGTCTACAGTGTGGGGATGAGCTGGAAGGTTTTTCCAGCTTACTAGCATAAGAAGAGCCCTGTAAGACAAGCATCTTCCCCAAAGGCTGTATTTCATTATGTATAAAGAATCAAGACCCACCCCCAAACTGGTAAATTAACAGATTTCTTATATCTCAAATAAGACAATAATCAAGAATTACTCAACTACGCCTGTTCCATCAACCTATCCAGGACTGGATGTTGCCCTGTATATCAGGTCATTCACCCAATACCAAGCATATAGCTCCACTCATTGCCCAGTCCTGTCACAATTCCTCTGCTTCTTGCTAGCTCTCTGAGACCAGAATTATGGGCAGGTTTCCAATGCCCTTGTTATACTTGTGTCTTCGAAAATAATTCTGTTGGCAAAAGCCAGAGTCATCTATTTACTGATCTCTCTGGGCACTGTTGTCTTTAGGGACCTAACCCACCGTAGCAGAATGTAGATTCTGAGATGGCAAAGGCAATGGAGATAGAATACTTAGAGAAACTTGGCAGTCAAAAGGCCTGACATGGAATAAGAAAATCTCAGGACCTCAGTTCTGCTCCTGTCTGCCACCAGTCAGTCCCCTGTATGACCTTGAACAAATCATTCCATCTCTTCTCTAAGCCAGTGTATCCTGAACAGTGAGAAACCTGACAGCTAAAGGCTCTTTAGGGATCCTTCCAACTCTTAGATTCTAGAAGTCCATAAATTTCATGGATTCAGAGTATTCCCTGGTTGTTATTCCAGCAAAAGTTGAGGAATCAAATTGTTCCTGGGTTGCAGTAAAACCTGATGGTTAAGGGCCTAAACTTAGTACTCTGTGCCCCAGTTCTCCTTCTTAATTACTATGTGAGTTTGGGAAAGACATCTCAATTCTTGTATTCCTTTGTCAAGTAGAGCTGACAATAAGATGGACTCCATTGAGGGTGACTATAGCACAGAAGAAAAGCTCAGTGATGTAAGGAGAGATCTGGCCAAGGAGGATTTACATAAAGAAGTCCACTTAGGTGATATCCTTGTTATCTGCGTGAAAATGGACTTCCAGAGAGATTGCAGTTATCATTTCTAAAAATACCTTGGGGACAAAAGGAATATTTGGACACTGAATAGTGGGACCAAAAAATTATCTTTATTTAACTGTGTGCCCTGCTTTCTACCAAATGCCTTGTAAACAACATTGCATTTAGGCCTCCAAACAGAGGGCTGAGCACAAGGTTCTGTTACTGGCTCTGTGTCACCTGTAAGTGGTAGATCTGGGATGTGATTTCAATTTTGGTCTGTCTGGTCCCAAAGTTATTTTCTCCTCCTGCCTAGTCCTACCTCATCACACCTCCCCCATCACAGAGAAATGGAAATTGCAGGTCATTCAATTTAATTCTGTATCAGAGATGTGGCAAGAAAAAAAGCTTTAAATGATAGGTTTGGATGTAGAATACAAGTGTGTCTCTTTTTAAGTATACCATTCTAAAAACAGATCAATTAAGGCTCAATTAGATTCGTAATGAGCTATACACAAAGGATTCTTTACACCTGTCCTTAAAAACACCAACTCCTCTGATACATTTAAAATACAATCTAGTTTTCTAAAATTGTATTTTCTCTACCTCAGCTTCACTTGCTCCACCCCTAGCCTGAGTCCCTTTTACAGATTTGCTATTCTCTCCTGGTGTAAGAAAAAGGCAATTTACCCTGAGTGGTCGCCAACATGACCTAGTTTTACAAGGAAAGTTTTCACATCAAATATTCTGTGTTTGTTGTTCTACTCTCTTTAGTTATCATATATCTCTTTAACAAATGGGATAAAATAGCAAAACAAAGAACTTTGAAAAAATAAGTCACTTTGTACTTAACCAGGAGTAGTTTTAATAGTGGTACAGTCAGAAGCTATGTGGGGAACTAAAGGTGATGTAGGAGGTGAGTAAGTGGCAATGATGTAAAATAAACACAGGCAGAAGAGCTTGACAGTGAAAGGAAGGACAGAAATAATACCACAGACACCAGGATCATGTGAAGGTTATGAATTTTTGTTTTAAACATGAACCCCAACTCAGGACCTTACAACAGACTGTTTGGTCTCTTCTAGTGACAATATACACTCTAGGAAGAAGCACTGGGAATTGAGGAACACTCCTTATACCTTATAGGAATGATGGGGAAAACTTTTTGAAGAACCATTGTAGAAAATGTAGGATGTCTAGTTGCTGAGTATTATGTCTAGAGAAAACACGGCAGTTGCTAGAATACAGGGTAAAGTATGGGAGTAAGGCCTCTTGGCTGTCAGGAATGGGCCAGAGGAGGCTAGTGGTACAGCATCCAAAAGAAAGCAGGATTTCTTCTCCAACTCTAGAGTGAAGGTGTGGAGGATGGATGAAAATAGAAATGTGTTGATGTGGGTGATGTAGGTAAATCAGGCACTCTTATGAGTATTCTGACCTCAGAAAAAATAAGATATGAAGTCAACTACTAAAGCTGACTGTAGGATGGAATTCATTTTTTTATTCATTCATGCATTCATTTAGCCAGCATATTAAGAAACTACCACATAGTGTGATTGGCCTGAGGAATTTACAGACATATAGTTCCAGCCCTGGCCCAGAGTAGATACAATTGTATGTTTGGAAGGAATAAAGATAAGGAACTGAAAATAGTGTAGAAACAGAATTGGACATTGCAAGTCAGTATAGGGCCACCTAGGAACCAGTTCCTAATAGGCAAGTGCCTCCACAATAGGCAGGTGGGAAGGATCTACAGCTGAGGAATTGGCATTGTGGGCACTCTGGAAAGACCATGGAAAAGGTCAGTAGTGAAGGTGATTCACAAGGTATTGGTCACAGTATGGAAGCTAGAAAGGAAACCTGGTATAACTAGAGAGAGATGATGGTTTCACAGACAGTAAAAAGGCAAGGATATGGCATTGAGTGAAACTGTGTGTCTAGTAATGGAGTAGGATTTTGGCCTCATCCATTCTGGGTGTCCTTAGGAAAGTCATTTAGCTTGATGTGACCATCCTAACCAGCTACTGTCACAGAGACATATTCACCTATAGCATGGGCAATTTTGTGGTATCAGTTGTTACTCTCCAAGTTCCAGGTTATCTGCATCCAGGTTTGTCAAAGGCTGTCTGTCTTCTGTGCTATTTTGGTCTGCTATGTCTTCCATAGCAACATCAGTAAAAGCAAAACAAAACAAAACAAAATGTTTGAATTACCTGTAATGAATTAAAATGTAATGTGCACAAGCTTTGGGGAACTGGCTTTGAATACCAGCCCCACTACTTAAAACAGTAAAGTAAACTTAAGCAAACCACTTTTCCATTCTGAGTCTCACTTTCCCAATCTGCGAAATATGTTCGGTAATGATTATATTCCAGGATTGCTGTGCCAATTCAGTGAGATAATAGAGGTAAAGCAGTCACCATACTGCCTGCCCTATCTATTCATGGTACTCATGAAACATGATTGCCTTATTCTCTCTTTAATTGGGAATAGCTACATCATTGCTGTGAGTAAGGTTTGAAGCCTAGCACAGGTCAGTAGCTGAGTGAAAGACATGCAGGGACCCACTCTGGTCTCTCAGTCTTCTATGTCTGAGTTCTTTTAAGGTCACCATTCTCTTCCTTCCTTCTTCTCTCTGTTTGTGGCCCTAGGAACAGGATGCAGCCAACTAACCATACAGCATATCTAATATGTTCAAAACACTTGGCTACAAGTGACAGGATCCCAACTCAAACTAGCTTAAGCAAAACAAAGGACTTTATTGGCTCAGACATGTAGGAACTTTGGAACTTCAGGAACATCCGGATCCACAAGTTTCAAGTGATGCTCTCCAGGCTCTTTCTCCCTATCTATAATTCTATTTTTCTCCTCATGGTATGAATATCGACCCCTAAAATTCTCAGATTAATGTCATTCTAGTCTAGAGACTTCAGCATGGAAGGGGAGCAAGACACTTCCTTCTCCCAGTGTCTACATATATTCAATTTAGCAGTGGACTCTTAGTGGACTTGCTTGGGTCCAACAGCCATCCTCAGAATTGCTTCTGTGGGACGGGTGTGGGTGGAGGAGTGGAGAAATTGAGAACTCCAATCTGGCCTAGCCTGTGGGACATGCTCACTCTGCGGAGGAGTGAGAGGAGCCCCGCAAGGTGGTCAATAGCCCCAGAAGAACCACAAGGAATGGGGGAAGAGCTAGACTACTAAGCAGACTACAACCCCCCACTAAATACAGCCACCAGACATCACTCCCTTGTCACAGTCATGGTCTGCCATGTGATATAAAAGTGTGGAATGGTGAGGTACACAGTCCCCTGGGAAGGTAAACTACTACAGTACACCACAGAGAGGTGTGGTACACAATCATAAGGTAAGAGACACTGTGGGGATCTCAGGGACACTGGTGAGGAACAGTGTTGCCACACATATACCACAAAGCCCAGCCTCATCTTCAGCTTCTGCTCCCCCTCACCATCTAGTCTTTCATGACTACCAACTCTCACACTTTGCTCTTTTCCATGCATTGTACCTTGTATTCTCTCCACACAACCTGGCTATTTCCTCACTGATCACCTCCTTTCTTAAGCCACCTCCTGCAGGTAAGTAGCATTTCACACACTGTATTTGAGGAAAATAGAACCCTGATCACACTGTATTATAGCACAGGACACTTAATGAGGGCTTGATGGATAAAATAGGTGAGATCATATTAATACAACAAATAACTGAACTCATCCTCACATTCAACAAACATTTATTAACACAGAAATGAATAAGGCTTGGCCCCCTGTTCTCAGAATGCTTGGTGCAGAGGGGCAGAGACAATCACAAAGTTCCAGTAGAATCACAGTAGAATATTACTGAGGTACAGACAAAGTACTCTGAGGCACAGAGACAGGGATATAGGCGTGAGGAAGAAACAATTTTCCAATTTATACCTGCCTACAGCATTCAGAAAAGGCTCCAGAGAAGTCATCTGTGAGTTGGGTCTTGAAGGAGGAACAGAAGCCACCAGGTAAACAGTCAAAGAAGGAGCTCTACAGGCTGGGACTCAGGGATGAAGGTACGTAAAGCAGTTCAGGGAACCAGGCATGAATGATGGGATAAGGAAAAAAGAGAGGGAGTAAAGGAATGAGTAAGATTATCAAGCACAAACCCATAGCTTTACTATAGAAATTTAAAGGTCTTGTTTCCCTATGGAGAGGGAAGTGGAAGAGAGAGTGGGATCTCTTCAGATATGGGTCCCTGCCACTTCCTCAATGAGGCCATGGGGCTTGAACATCAAAGCCAAAACTTAAGTTGTGATCAAATATCCCTAAGCCACAAAATTGTCAAGAACCACTTTTCAGTAACAAAGAATTTGTATGAATAATGGAGTTCTAAATGGGAGAGAGTCCCTACTATTTTCATCTTTCTCAGATGCTATTAATTCTTCCTAAGAAACAGCTCTTTAGAAAATCAGATGGCGTGTGGAACCTGAAAAGAGAAGGTAGGCTAAAGTTCCAGCCTTCCACTCATCTCACAATTGAGTAGTAAAATGATGGTTAGGACTTTTTTTTTTCAAATTCTATTTATGTATCAGCATAAAACTCAAACAAAAATATTAACAAGCCTTTTTGTCTTGTTATTCCTATCTCCTTTTAGTCTTCATACCTATATGTATTTTAATGTTTAAATTAAAAATAAAACTGTTTAAGTTTTTTAAATTTTAACATTTTTTTCTACTTAAATGTTACTTTAAATTTTTTATTTTTATTTAAATGCTTTTCTTTGAATTTTTAAAATTTTTTATCCTTTTTGCTTAAATATTTAGCCCTTATTTAAATCTCTCAAATTGGACTTCCTTAAAGTTGTTTATATATCCTAAAATTCTTTATTTTTCTCTTTACTTTTCCTTTTAAAAATTTTTTAAATTAAAAACATTTTAAACAAATTCCTTTTGTGTTGAATTGTTCTAAATTTTTTCCTTTAAAACTTTTCTGTAAACTTAAATTTGAATTTTCATTCCAGTCTATATTTTTGGAAAATTTATTTCTTAAACTATTCATGAATTTTGCTAACCTCTCATTTTTCAATACAAGTATTTTACGGTCTAATTTAAAGAGTTATTTATGTTAACATTTTATTTAGACTTTTAAGAGCTCCCCTCCCCTTTTAAAACTTTCTTTCACTTTAACTTTTTTGTAAACTTTCATTTTTTATCTTTGTCCTTCTTTTATTCATTTTACCTTTTGTAAACTAAGAATTTCTAAAATTTATTTTTAAGCCTTATTTTATTAACCATTCTGAAATTTTAAATTAAAAAACTTGCAAATTTTGAAACATTTCTTTTAAAATATTTAATTTAAATTCTTTCAACATTTAAGACATTTTCTTTTAAAATAAAGGTTTTTTTTCTTTTTAACTGTTTTAAGGGTTTTTAAAAATCTCTTTACAATATTCTTTTAAAAAACTATTTGACTAATCAGCTGCAGCTAGAACACAAATTGTGAAGCTTTTTGTTAATGTAGGACTACTCCCTGATTGCTCATGGTATTTTTGTAGAAACAAATGACATATAGCACTGGCAGACCATCTCCATTCCCACTCTTCCCACCTAAAGCATTCTGTTCACTTAATTGTGTTTTATGTGACCATTTTCAACCTCTTCTCCCTCCTCCCATTTCTTAAGGCTGAATGGTCACTAGTTAGTATTTTCCCCCCTTATAGACCCATAAGCCACCTATAAAATAAGTTCTTCATATCAAGTTGCTACTTGTCATATAGGTGCTGTTGCCATTGTCCATTCCAGGTAGATTTTTGTGTCACTTCAGGATCCTGGTATATTTCTTTCTTTCACTTTTTTTCTGGTAAGTGGTCTTGCAAGACTAATCTTTCTCTAGACCCTGTTTGTGATAGAATAGTAAATACCCTTCACTGCACAGTAAGTCCTCAATGGTAGCCTTGGTGATGATGGCATCATCACAGCTAAACCATTGGTCCTTTTGTTGTCGGATAAAGCTGGTGTAGTGTCCACTTTCCAAAGTTCCATGGTGATTAATCACTGCAAACAAGGAATACTTATTCTCGTTGGATGTACAGTCTGTTGGTGGCTGACCTTCTTTCATTCTGCTCTCCTTAGTGGAGGCCAAAAATGGAGTCATGTCCAGCTCCAAGGGAAAGGAGATAAAAGTATTAATCTTTCGCCTCTGTTTACCTACATGTTCAAATCGCTTGAGATGAAAACAGGCCACAATAGGTAATTTCTTCATTGTAAGTTGTTTGGTAGATTCCTGATAGCTTTGGCAACTACTGCATTTGATTTTGGAACTGCTTCCTAGGTACTCTGGCCTTGTAAACCACTGTAGGCAGTCTGTGAGTGAGGGGATTCCTGGTATGTGGTCATCCCTACTCACTGTGCTGTCAGCTCTCTCTGGACTCTGGGAACTGAATGTGGCACAAGAGCCAGGCAAGTCCAAACTGATGTCCCAGCATGGGTCTATTGTGGTAGAGACACTATGGCAAGCTTGGCATGTGACATCTGACTGCAAGCCACCTGTAAATATCTGGTCTATGATGCAGTTACAGCAGTTGGGGTTATTGGCCTCCTGCACAACGCTGTCATCTTTGCTGTGTCTATGCAGCACATCTAATATTGCAATGAGGAACTCATGGGCATCCTGCTGCCTGTACCCTGCTAAATGTTCTGCATGAATCCATATTAGATGCAATAACTTATAGGGAATGTGAGGAGTTCGGCTCCCAGAGTACATAGCATGAAAAAGAGAAGACATTTCACAGACAAGACACAAACTGGGGCTTGTCATTATACATTTATGCTTGTCAGAGAGAAAGAAATCTTTCAATAGAGGAATATGGGTAAGTGCCTGGACAATGCAATTCATAAAGCATGTGTTCCCTAGATTGATTAGACCCCTTAGGCCTATAGTATAGACTGACTTTTTTCTCCTCTTTTTCTTGGGTTTCACCAATTTTGGCTCCTGCTCCTTTGACTCACAGTTTGAATGCTTCTCTTCAACACCTGATGTCATACACTGTTGTTGAGAAACATCTGTTGAGGTGGAAGTTAGTAATTTCTCATTTTTCTCTTTTGTTTCTTTGGCAACTCGTTCCATATCTTTGTCATATACATAATCCTTACACATAAAGCAATATATAACCCCATGATAGAGGTCTACAGCTAAATTGTGCTGTTTTGTTTCTGCATGTTTGTGAATATGTTTCTCAGTAAAGCAGCCAAAAAAGACACAGGAAAGACAGGAGTGTAGTCTGTTCATATGGGTACTACATACATGACAGATACACGACTTTGCCTTATGTTTCCTAGCTTCTGGGGTCCCACTCCATATGAAACGCTGATAAATCAACCTCAGGTTCTTCCGCCAGTTCTTAGCCACTTTAAAGCTCTCCACATGAGAGCAGCCTGTAGGACCCTGATCAAACTCCACCTCCAGCAACCAGTCCCCTAAACCACCTGGATCCCCAGAGCCACCTAGGTAACTAAAACAGCCTTGTAGCTTCTGGGGCCTAGACCCCTGCTTGGATCTACGCCGCGGTCTGCGCCAGGGCTGGGGTCGGGTCAGAGGCTGAGGGGGAGGATGGGATGGAGGCACGGGTGGGGCCGAGAGCCCAGGCGGGCCTCGGGAGCGGGCCCGGGGTTGGAGCCGAGGATGGGGCTTGCGGCGCGGGCAGAGGGGCGAGGAGCTGCTGTAACAGCGAGGGGGAGTTGAAGGGAACACGTTCTTATCGCCGCCGCTGTCACTCCACATCAAGTTCTCAGGAGGAGGCTTATGCTCTTGCAACGGCTCCAGCTTCATCTCCTCAGCTCCCTGGCCTGAACACGCTTTTGCCGCCCCCACCGCCTCCTCCATTTCCCCCGCCTTTTCAGCCGCCTCCTCGGGAGAGGCTCCTCCCCCACCTCCCGAGCTCCAGCGGACCAAAGAGCCGGAGGGCAAGTCCCGAACTTGGGCCATCAGCTCACTGCCCGGCCTGAGAAGAAGGGCGTCTGGAATGGAGCTGCGACTGTAGATGGAATAAGACAGGGATTTCTGTGAATGATCTGGCCAGCGTCATGGCCGCGGTGCGCCATTAGCGCCCCTGGGCCCCCTCCCACCCTGAGCTCCGCAAGAGGCCGCTGCGGGCTCCACCCCCTCCACTCAGGAGCTCTCAGAGCTGCTGTGGAGACCTAGGCGGTTACCTGGTTTAAAGGCGATCCGATCGTGCCAGGAGTGGGGTGGGGGAATAGGAGGCTGACAGAGGGAGGAAAACGGGGGCGGGGGGTGGTACGGCCCAAGCTTTAGGGTGAAAATGGAATCTTCTTTAAAAAGGCGCCACCCTCTGACTGCCTTTTCTGCGCCCTGCGCAGCCTTGCTTTAGTACAGCTTCCTCTGACGTTCTTCCTTTACATTCTTAAAAAAACCCAAAAGCAAACCAAACCAAATCAAACAAAACAAACCAAAAACCCCCAAACAAACCAAAACCAAAACCAACCCCCCAAACAAACAAACAAAAAACTGAGGCCAACATTTTACCTTAAAAATGGCTAAAATGGGAACATCTATGCAAAATGGGCTCAGGGAAAGAAACTGTCCTCTTACTCCCACCTTACCTATGCTGCTGGGGCAGGCTGTGTTCCCCTCTTGCCCCTGCCTTCAAGCTCACTTTTGGTCAGCCAAGCTCTCGCGCCCTCTCACGCTCTTTTCGCGCTTGTGTTCCTCTTCACACTTCGCTTCTTGTTTCGGTACCTTCATTCCCTATTCCTCAGAGAATTCGGACTCCTCACGCCCTCCACGCGTCACCGCCCCCGTCTTCAGTATGCGACCCCCAAAGTCGCTGCCCTTTCTTTCCCGCCTCAGTTCCCGCAACGGCCCTGGCCCTGCTGTTTGCTTAAAGGTCTAGGTTACCTTGGCCCGCAGGCGCGTGATACGGAACGTCAGCAGCTACCGCGGTACAGGCGCTCCTCATCCAACGTTCTCTCCTGACCCCTCAGGACTGTTCACAAGGGGGCCGCCCCTTGGCCCCTCCCCTCTCGACGTGTGGCCCCCAGCCCCGGACTGCTCTCCTGCAGTGGTGAATGTTACCGCTGTCCTGCTTGGTCAGACCTCTTCCTGAAACAGATTCTACTGGAGGTAACCACAGTGACAGATTCTAGAGAAAGCCCATGAAGTGGAGGTTCTGGTCTCACTTGGCTCCAGGCCAGCACTTCGCAGAAAAAAAGATTTATTGGAATGAGGGTTGGGTGGTTGCAAGGATGGCAACTCTCTGGCACAAATCCCTCAGGGACCCATCAAAATCTGATCTCTGGGAGTTAAGTGGAGAGAGGAATATTATTCTGGAATGTGGTGACAGGAAGCATTAGTAAGAGCTTCAGATTCAGATAGGAGAGCCCAAGCACTCATTAGCTGTGTGAGCTCAGATAAAACACCGAACCTCCCTGAGCCTTGGTTGTGTCCTCTGTTAAATAAAAGTAGGAATAATAATCCTAACCTATTATGAACACTAAATCATAATATATGTAAAGGATCTTTGTGGCACCTGTTTCTTTCACATCTGTTTCTCAGTTCTTAAAATCTGCCTGTAGCACAATGCATGGTACTTAGAGTAGAGAAAAAGACACTTGTGTCTTTCCAAATTCTCTCAGAGTTATTGCTCAGTTCACCAGATTGTCCCTCCTAAACAGTTCATGTATAGAAACACCCACTCAACAAGTGTACATGGATCCCATAACTGTCTTACTGTGCCAGGTTTTGCTGTGAGAAATACAGAAAAAATGTTTTGTGTCCTCTGTGAGTTCATAGCCCAGGAGATTTTTCCTTCTCTTTAAGAGACACAGCATCCAAGGCCACAACACCCATGAATGCTGCTATCTGTAGGACTTCTTGCCCTTCCTGTCCAATCCCAAGGATATTCCTGTTCATCAGGGAATATGTTTAATGCAACATTTAATCTCACTGGAACAGTCATGTACCTTCTTTCTAAACCTCAGATTAGGATTCAGTTCTCTCAGGCCCAGGGGTGGTATAGTAGGTGCCTCCCCAAAATGAATGTCAGCAATTTTAGGACATCAAAGAGATTAAATAATCTATATGAATTTTCAGAGTGAGTAGAGATTATCATGATCTTGGGGAGAAAAACCACCATAACTGTCCTGTAGCCCAGAGTGACTATATGTTGTGAGGTGCAAACAAGAGTTAGTCTTTAGATAAATATGTTTGCAGGCACATTTGCCTGGGAGACAAGACAGCAATGCTCTTATACTTCCCCACCATTATTAGTTGTGTTTGTAAACTTAAGCAAGATATGTATCATTTTTATAATTCAGTTTCCCTAAGTAAGAAAAGGGTTGGTTAGACCTGTTAGCTGTCCTTACCATGAATGTAGCAGAAATCCTAATGAGGTTTCCAATTCACAGATACTTGACTCCCAAGTCAGCTAATGACCACGTGGCTTACTGGATAGGCCACTGCTATTCTCATGGTTTTAACTGCCATAACTTCACACAGAGAGGGGAGACACTGTTTTCAGGGTAGAACTTTCAGTTTCTCTGGATGCAACTAAGTTTTCATTAGAGGAACCTCAGAGTTGAGATGACCTATTTAAACCAATGTGACTTTTGGCAGATTAGTTTGTCTTCCTTTGGAGTTTATAAAAGACTTTTAGTAAACAATAATAATAGCAAGGATAACAGGGTTTTCCAACACTATGGAACTTGATTTTGTGTAATATTAGAGATTTTGACTTGGGATTTAGAGAGATTGCACCAGAGTATGCAAGAGCACACATCAAGGAGGCAGTAGGTAAAAGAAGCAGAAATAGAGTCACCACTGAATACCCAGGAGGAGTTTGAGGGAAGGCAGGGTCAGAGAGAGGGAATGGCATGCCATCTTGCTGATAAGTGGTTGAGTGGCACAGGGGAAGGTGAAGGCCTCTGGTGGCTTGAAGGGTAGTCCCTCCTACCTCCCTCACTTCCCTCCATCTGAATTACCTTTTGTCTTGTGTGTCCTCCTTTGGCAGAAATCTGGAGTGGGGTAAAGAGAGAGCTTAGTGACCCTGTAAATCCCAGCAGTAGCCACCCTTACCTGAAAAACAGCCAGTCATCGCCCCCACAAACTAGCCTGGTCTACCCAGACCAAGCCTTGTGACTCTAATCCATTTCTTGACAAGAAAGCCCTGAGGATTACAACAAGGAATCCAGATCATCTGGATTCCATGAAGTAACCCCAGAGGTTCTGCCCCAATTCTAGAGGAAATGGATGCATTCTTAGAAAAATATAAACTCCCAAAATTGAACCAGGAAGAACTTGACAACCTGAACAGACCGATATCTAGTAACGAGATTGAAGCAGTGATCAAAAACCTCCCAAAAAACAAGAGCCCAGGACCTGATGGATTCCCTGGGGAATTCTACCAAACTTTCAAAGAAGAAATAACACCTATTC
>PISX010029087.1:0-20576 GCA_004024625.1 Mellivora capensis | reverse complement strand
GACATTTCTGCAAAGAAGACATCCAGATGGCCAACAGACACATGAAAAAGTGCTCCACATCACTCGGCATCAGGGAAATACAAATTAAAACCACAATGAGATATCACCTCACACCAGTCAGAATGGCTAAAATTAACAAGTCAGGAAATGACAGATGCTGGCGAGGATGTGGAGAAAGGGGAACCCTCCTACACTTTTGTTGGAAATCAAGCTGGTGCAACCGCTCTGGAAAACAGCGTGGAGGTTCCTCAAAAAGTTGAAAATAGAACTACCCCATGACCCAGCAATTGCACTACTGGGTATTTACCCTAAAGATACAAACGTAGTGATCCGAAGGGGCACGTGCACCCGAATGTTTATAGCAGCAATGTCTACAATAGCCAAACTATGGAAAGAGCCTAGATTTCCATCAACAGATGAATGGATAAAGAAGAAGTGGTATATAACCACGATGGAATACTATGCAGCCATCAAAAGAAATTAAATCTTGCCATTCGCAACGACGTGGATGGAACTAGAGGGTATCATGCTTAGTGAAATAAGTCAATCAGAGAAAGACAACTATCATATGATCTCCCTGATATGAGGAAGTGGAGATGCAACATGGGGGACTAGGGGGGTAGAAAAAGAATAAAAGAAACAAGATGGGATTGGGAGGGAGACAAACCATAAGTGACTCTTAATCTCACAAAACAAACTGAGGGCTGCCGGGGGAGGGGATTGGGAAAGGGGGGGTGGGGTAATGGACATTGGGGAGAGTATGTGCTATGGTTAGTGCTGTGAAGTGTGTAAACCTGGCGATTCACAGACATGTACCCCTGGGGATAAATATATGTTTATAAAAAAATAATAATAATAAATTATAAAAATTAAAAAAAAAGAAGACCGCTCTTGCTTACATACCATACAGAAGAATTTCTTCAATGAAAGAAATAAAATTAAGTAGAAAAAAACAAATATATCTAAATCTCTGGTCATCAGTTTATCTAGTCATTAATTCAAAATTACCACATGGAATACACTGTGTGAGACCTTAGGGATGGAATAGTAAACAAAACAGGGTGCCTGGGTGGCTCAGTGGGTTAAAGCCTCTGCCTTTGGCTCAGGTCATGATCTCAGGGTCCTGGGATCGAGTCCCCCATCGGGCTCTCTGCTCGGCGGGGAGCCTGCTTCCTCCTCTCTCTGTCTCTGCCTGCCTCTCCGCCTCCTTGTGATCTCTCTCTCTCAAATAAATAAATCTTAAAAAAAAAAAAGAATAGTAAACAAAACAATTTGGCCTCTACCCACCTAGAGTTATAGTATAAGGGGGAAGATAAATACAAGTTAAATGACTGCCAAAATAAATGTGAATTTACACCACTGATAAATGCTATGAACAACAAGATTAGAGTACCATGGAAGCACATGTGAAAGAACGTGCAATGGGACTTTTTTCCTTTTGTCTCAGAGTATTGCCAAGGTCCTCTCAGTTGATACTACAAGGATAATGAGTGATCACATCTTCTAAGAAAGAACAGGTAGCCCCAAAGCCTCTACCAATCTTAATCACCTATCTCTAACCACCTAAGAGAGGTCTAGAAAATAATTTTGAAGGAAGATGCATTGAAAGACAAAATTCCTTGACCAGACTTCACAGGAATAAAAGCACTGTGACATTCTTCCATTACCACTCCTGCTTCCTGCTCCCCACAAATTCAAGTCAAACATATGCCTCTGATGAAGACTGGGGTTATCTGCCTGAGGAGAGATGCAAATCTCATTCCAGGCGTAGGTGGTAAGCTACGGAAACTCATGGACGCTCTCCATATACTTAGAGGAAGAGAGCACTAGAGAACTACACTGGCATTATTGAGAGTCTCAGGGCTTATAGGAGGTTGTAACTAGTGACTGAATCTTGAAAGCAAAATATTGAAGGTAGAGGATGGGGCAGGAGCAAGCTGGACTGCCACCGACAGGGTTCTTGTGAATGGAGTAGGTACTGGGTGGCTAAACCTGCTTCACTCTGGAAGGATGTCTGTGATGGTTGACTTTATGTGTCAACCTGACTGGATCACAGGGCACCCAGATATTGGCCAGACATTATGTCATTATTTCTGTGAAGGAGTTTCTGGATGAGATTAGCACTGAATCAGTGGACTGGGTAAAACAGATGGGTGGGAATCATCCAATCTGGGAAGGTCTATGTATAAAGAAGAGACAGAGCAAGCAAAAATTTTTCTCTCTAATGCCTGACTGCTGAGCTGTGACTTTGGTCCTCTCCTACCCTCCTCAGACTGGGAATTACATTAGCCGCTACTCTGGGTCTCAAGCCTTCAGGCTCAGCCTGAATTACAACATTGTCTTCCCTGATCTCCAGCTTGCAGATGGCAGATCATGAGACTTAGCCTCTATAATCATGTGACCCAATTCCTTAAAATAAATCTCAATCTTTCTTAATAAATAGAGATGGAGATGTGAATGTGGACATATAGATAGAGATTCTATTGATTCTGTTTCTCTGGAGCACCCTGATATAAACCCACTCAAAAGGGTCACCTTTAGGAATGGGGGGTGGGCCTTAGAGCAGGAGTTGAGAGGAATTATGAAATGATTATACAGAAAGAAAATTGCATCCACTCATAAATATCTTATAATCTTTTCCATCAGCAGTTACTCCTTTCCTGGGCCCAATATTGTTTGTCTCAGTTTTGTTTCTTAGAGAAGAGGGCTAATTATTTGGGATAAAATACATGTTAAATATAAAGTTGAGGTATCAGAAGTTGGAGAAAAGAACTAGAAATTGGGTCACAGAAGAAAATGATTCATTGATGGTTTGAAAGTGGGACAGTACTGGATGGAAACAGGCGAGAGTTGAAAACAGAAAATAGGTGGGTGGAAATGAGGAGGTCAATTCTAGTATATGTGCTGCTGAAGCGAGCACGAGGAGGTCAATTCTAAATGACTGTTTTATTGATAAAGAAAATTATCCCAATTGTCCAAATGACTTCTCAAGAAAAATGAAGAATTGATTCTTGATACTCCCTGAAAATATTCTTGGTCTCATTAGTCTGGAAGTTTATTTAAAAAAAAACCTTGCTTTTTAAAATTTAATTTATAAAATACATTTTTATACATTATCTAATTCACTTTTGAAATAAATATGGATGGGGTGCCTGGGTGGCTCAGTCAATTAAGCATCTGCCTTCAGCTCAGGTTATGATCCCAGGGTCCTGGGATCAAATCCCACATTGGACTCTCTGCTCAGCAAGGGGGCCTGCTTCTCCCTCTGCCTCTGCCTGCCCCTCTCCTGCTCTCTCTCTCTCTGTCAAATAGAGAAAGAAAATCTTAAAAAAAAAGAGAGAGAGAGAGAAAAGAAAGGAAGGAAGAGAGAGAGAGAGGAAGGAAGGAAAATAAGAAGGAAAGAAGAGAGGAAGGTGGAAGGAAGGAAGGAAGATAGATAGATAGATACGGAGTGACTAAGTAGAGCCTATTAGAAATTCTCACTTGCCCAGAATAAAAGGGAGCATCATGGAATGAGAGTAATAAGAATTCATCTTTAAAGGGGGGAGTCAAATGGAGTTTCTCTGGGTGGCTCTTTCCACTGATGGCCTTCCAGTTCCCAAAAGAAGAATACCTTTAAGGAGGCTGAGTTCTACTCTTGGTAGTTGTCCTGCTTATAAGAATTCCCTAAGATCCCTGCCCTCTTCTGGCACAAGAAACGGCCTTCCGATAGTGTTATCGGTAGTCATCGTGATTTCTGGGTGGCCTGTTTTATATCTACAGTAGCTCCTTTCAGTTTGTTGCCTTGGGTGATTTCCCAAGATATGGTATATAAATAGTGTTAGTTTCTTGTACCAAATTATTTATTGATTAGCTCTCCACAGGTGAGGAAATGAGAAACCATTATAAGTGTATATAAAACCCGACAACTGGCCTACTTGGACAGAATTTTGCACAGCAATCTGCTTTACTTCTCATGCCGGCATAGCTGTGCCATACACTGGAGAAATCTGTATCATTTCTACCATGTGAATGGCATATCACAGTGTTCAAATGCAACCTCCTTTATCAGGAAAGCTAATTATACTCTTATTAAATTCAGACACTGCATTTCCACAGTCTTTTTTTTTTTTACATTTTATTTGTTTATTTGACAGAGAGAGAGAGAGAGAGAGATCACAAGCAGGCAGAGAGGCAGGCAGAGAGAGAGAAGGAAGCAGGCTCTCCACTGAGCAGAGAGCCCGATGTGGGGCTCGATCCCAGGACCCTGAGATCATGACCTGAGCCGAAGGCAGAGGCTTAACCCACTGAGCCACCCAGGCGCCCCTCCACACTCTATCTTTAAGATATGAGTATCACTTTCTTTTCTCCCTCTATTTTTCACATGGGTTACGGCCTTGCGATATCTATATTCTTAGTTCTGTCCTCCTCATTTCCCCCTACAACTAGCCCTCTCCTATTCACCAATCTGCTCTCCCAGACTTAGCTGTTAGCAGTAAC
The DNA here is from genome assembly GCA_004024625.1 of Mellivora capensis. NCBI lineage: Eukaryota > Metazoa > Chordata > Mammalia > Carnivora > Mustelidae > Mellivora > Mellivora capensis. Next base: position 16,097 of record PISX010029087.1, on the reverse strand, counting down.
TCCTTCCCTGGGTCCATTCTATCCCCCCAAAGCTTCCTCTTTAATCACTTTCCCCCACATTCTGTGTCCTTGGGCATCCCTATAGAGACCTTAAACTTCTACACTGCACTCTTTTTTTTCTACCTAGAAGGAAAGTTGAAAACAAAGAGTGACATGTGATTAATCACATGCAAATTCATGCATGTCTTTTCTTTTCCCCAAAGCATTCTTTCATGGAGCAAACACGGATTTTTAAATTAAAGGCATAGTAGCAACTCAAATGTCATTGTTCCATTATTCCAAGAAAATGTATTGATTGAGCACAGAGTATGCTCAATATGGTTATGTGAGAACACAGATCAAGACAAATAATAATCACATTTAAAAACTTTATCCTATGAGGTCCACATAAACTATCACAAAAAGTATCATATAAATTGAATAGGATAAACCTCAGGAGAGGTCTAAAAGGGGCCCTTGGATACTGAGGAGAGCATATTGAATAAAGTAGATCAAGGCATTCTTTAGAAAGAGGATATATTTAAGATTGATGGAATGAAGAGTAAGGGAGAGAGAGAGATAGATACTGAGAGGTTGGGGTGGTCATTCCAGGGAGAAAGTGGAAGCAAAGACACAGGATACACAGAGGTATTGGGGAACAGCCAATAACTGTACAATAATTATTACAATAACTGTAATTATTTTGGATAAATAATAAAATAATGGAGTACAGAGAGCATGATGGGGCACTCATATCAAGCAGTGACATAAAAATTCAGGAAGGCAGCCAAGGGCAATGGGCAGAGCATAGATATCACTAAAATCAGGACCCGCTGGTGGTAAGAAAAGCTGCTGATTACCAAGGCAAAGAAAACCTGGAAGAACCAAGAACTGATAATCAATCAATCACCAGAACCCAAAGAGACCTGGAAGGGCTAAAGACTGATTAAACTCCTTTAAAAAGGCAGGAGTCCTGCAGGAAACTGTCAGGCCCTCCAGACATGGACTGTCACATCTGACCACGTATGAAAGGCGACGGTCACTGACCGCTCCGTGAGACTGATCCCTGAACTAACAGACCTACTGCTTGAACGCAATCAGCAGTAAGTGCCAAGAGCTGACCCAGACCAGGCCGAGTCTTCACTTCAACGGCGCACTCACCCACCAATTCTGGCATCTGATTTGTTCACTTCTTACCCCTGTCTTTTGTGTAGTACGTGGCTTTGTATGGTATCTTGCCTTGTGTGTGTATGAAGCTAAGTTAAAGGCCTAGTGAAGTGCCACTGAGCTTAGAACCCCAAGCTTGTTACAATTGTGTGAACCTGCTTTGTGAGTGAACAAAGCTGACATTGTGGAAAGGCACAAATTGTGTGGGCGCCGTGTAGTAAGCATGCAACATGGAGTAATAGCATACAGTAAAATAGTCACTGGAACTACGTCATGGAGAGTCAAGTGTGCATGAACAAGGGCTTCATAAAACTGACAGGCACTGATAGCCAACGAAGGTGTTGAAATAGAACGTGGTGTAATCGAAATTTATCAATCAGCCCATTAAACCAAATACCGTAGCCCCCCTTTCCCGACAGAGGATAACTTCCCATCCCAGTGGTGCTCGAAACCCCAAACAGTACCGAACCCTAAATATACTTTTTCCCCCTATATATACATACTTATGATAAAGTTTAAGTTATAAATGAGGCAAAGGAAGAGATTAACAAAAATAACTAATAATAAAATAGAACAATTATAACAATACACTGTTATAAAGGTTTTGTGAACGTGCTTTCTCTCTCTCAAAATATTTTGTTATAAGGGCGCCTGGGTGGCTCAGTGGGTTAAAGCCTCTGCCTTCGGCTCAGGTCATGGTCTCAGGGTCCTGGGATTGAGCCCCGCATCGGGCTCTCTACTCAGCGGGAAGCCTGCTTCCTCCTCTCTCTGCCTACTTGTGATCTCTGTCTGTCAAATAAATAAATAAAATCTTTAAAAAAATATTTTGTTATTCCTTACTCACCTTCCTGCCACACGAGAAACAGCAGACTGCCTCCGTGAAGAGATGAGGAAGTAAATGACACAGATAACTGACGCCCTCACGCTTTGCCACGCATCGTCTGGCTACTGTTGGCGTCTTGACGCTACGTCGGAGGGAGGAGCAGGCACTACCGAGCCTTGGTGGGCGGCGGGTAACTGAAAGCAAGGAAAGTAAAACCACAAACAAGGGGACTACTGGACGACTACGAGAAAAGAATCATTATGGTAAAAAGGTTTTACCAACTTATAATAAGATAGATTTGTCATTGGGGGCGCCAGGGTGGCTCAGTGGGTTAAAGCCTCTGCCTTCGGCTCAGGTCATGGTCTCAGGGTCCTGGGATCGAGCCCCGCATCGGGCTCTCTGCTTAGCGGGGAGCCTGCTTCCTCCTCTCTCTCTGCCTGCCTCTCTGCCTACTTGTGATCTCTCTCTGTCAAATAAATAAAATCTTTAAAAAAAAATGAGAGATCGATTTGTTGTTGGGACATATATTACATTTAATCCAAGTCCAGCCCAACAGGACATGGCATTACTAATAAATAATGATTATAGCGTAGAAATAGTCACTTAACATGGCAAACTCACTGGACATAATGTGACTGTTCTATGATTCAGAAAGAATTTCAAATACTTGCCGCTTTTCTGAGTCACTATTGTGAGGCGTGGTTGTTTACAAGTTAACAGGGATGGTTTTTGAAGTAGCTTAGATAAACATAGCAATCATTTTTTGTAGGTATTAGCCAACAGCTGCAGCTAGATCAAAATTATAGACACAGTTCAGTTATGTAGAGATAAAATTTTGATTTTGTTGTAGTTGAGCTCAACTTAGTTTGGTCTGACATAGCTTAGCTTCTGCTAATGTTGAAAAGACCTGAATCTTGTTACTTCAAGGTAGCACAGTCATTTCTGGTTAAAAATTTAGACTCTATTAGGTAAACATTTAAACAAGTTTAATATTTTAGTTTCCCACCATTAAAAATTTAAACTTCGTATCTGGACTGTTTCCTGCTCTAAAAGATACTTCCCTTTTCCTCTTTCCTAGAATTTTCCCATGGTCTAAAGGATTGTAAGAGGACATCAGGTTGCAGACAAGGATAATGACCTGCAGTTCTTGCTGCCACCCACCACCCCTGTGCCCACCCACCAAGATGTTTAAGCTCACTTGATTGTGAGTTTCCTTTCTTTAACACTATTGCCTCTTGGCACATACACTGCACCATGATTGCTGTCACCTCTTCTTCAAAAGACAGCACCTCCTGGCATGAATATTACTGAACTCCCAAAAATTCTCTGAGGAGCCGTAGTATATTTCTATGCACCCGCTGGAGACAAGGGAGCATTGGGAGGCTTTCTCTTTCCTGCCTAAACCACCATGCATGCGTCTCTGATCCTGCAGCTGCTCCTATTGGTGCTGGGTCCTCTGCAAGGTAGGACACAACTTTGCTGTTATTATTATAGATTCTGTGATTCCCTCTTCTCTCCACCAGTCAAGGGAGTGAAAGTGCTCTGGTACCCTCAACAATAGAGATCCATATCCACTAAATCCTCCCAGCTTTCCTCTCCCATTCCAGAAAGACCTCTATTATTTTCTTTGCTGTGTCATGGAATTCTGTCCTTACCTCATATCTTGTATCGTTCCACAGTCTCTGACATATATCCAGAACGTGATATTTTTAAACTTCCTAAATGTGGCTCTTGATGTTTAAAAGGAAACTTTGACTGATGGGTGATGGGTTTTAAGGAGGGCCCTTCTGAGGAGCACTGAATGTGGTATGGAGTGATGAGTCAGTAAGTTCTGCACCTAAAACCATACGTTAACTAACTAGAATTTAAATAAAAACTTAAATTAAAGGAAAGGAAACTTGGAATTTAGAAAACTCCATTTTCTCTCAAGTGGTTGGCTCTTGCCACTGAAAGCCTAGTTTTCAAGACTAGTGTTTCTTATCTGTTCCTTTTTAAAGTTTGTTTTGAAAGTCAAAGCTGAGCAATGGTGTGTGTGTTCTTATTGAATTTGGTTTTTTCCCAAGGAAAACATTTACAGAGCACTATTGACACTGTTTGACCAATGGGCTTAAGGATAAGGGCAAAGTTACAAAAAATAATACAGTTTACTAGCAAATTATTATTATACCTATATATAGGTATATCAGTCTGCTCAGGCTGCCCTAACAAAATGCCACAGACTAAGTGGCTTAAACAATAAACATTTATTTTCTCATAACTCTGGAAGCTAGAAGTCCAAGATCAAGGTGCCATCAGGGTTCCTCTGTTAAGGCCCTGCTCTCCAGCTTGTAGAAGGCCACTATCTCCTTCTGTTCTCACGTGGCCTTACCTCTGTGGATACACAGAGAGATAGAGGGAGCCCTCTGGTGTCTCTTCCTTATCCTTGTTTCCTCATTTAACCTAATGATTTCCTTAGTGGCCCTATCTTCAAGAACAGTCACATTGAGGGTTAGACCTTCAATATATGCACTTTGGGAGAGACATCAGTCAATTCATTCCAAGAGTAATAAATTGCTTAAATTAATCAGTCATTCACAAATAATTTGTAAGGAATCAATCATTCTTATTTTCTCCTAAAGAGGGAAACTTCTAGGTGACTGCCATGATTTAAGGATACCTGGAGGTGTCCCTAGCATACTTAGCAGGTTGATCCCATGCAAGGACTCAAAGTCATTAGGGAAAGAAGCAGGAGAAGGAAGTAGGGTGGTTAATCTTCTCTCTGAGTCCTAGCCTGAATGCAGGAAGGAGAAGTTACTTCTGAATGAATGAATAATAATACAAGTGACAGTGATGGTATAAGTTATATTTAAGACTGAACTATTTTAATAAAGAGTAAGAAATAATAATTTTGTGATATAAGAGATGTTAACACTACAATGACAATCATACTGTAATTATCATATCAACACGTTGCACACCTTAAATTTATACAATTTTATGTATGAAATATATTTCAATTTTAAAAATTATATAAAAACACACAAATTTAAAAAAATAACCAAGAGACCTCAAAATAGAATGACTTTTTAAAAAGTTTATTTTCCCCCAAATGTGGTTAGCTATAAATTGACAAACTATAGCCCATGGGCTATATGTGGCCCACTGCTTGCTTTTGCATGACCTGCAAGATAAGAATGATCTTACAAAAGTGTTAGGGGAAAAAAAAAAGATGAATAATAATACTTTGTGACACATGGAAATTATATGAAATTCAAATTTTAGTGTTCACAAATAAAGTTTTATTGGAACACAGCCATACTTGGGTGTTGATGTTTTTCTATGGGTGAGCTGAGTAGTTGTGAGAGAGACTGAATGGCCCAAGAAGTCTGAAGTATTTACTTTGTGATCCTTAACAGAAACCATTTAATAAACTTTGGTCTAACCTGTTCAGGCTAGTAAAGCAGCCTTATGCCCTGCAGTCATCCAGGGACTCTAGCTGCTTAGGACAGCATCACCAACTTCAACACAGGGCCTAACCTTGCTGTGGCCCTCAGGTTTTCCTGCTGGCAAGAACTGCGGACATGACATAGTTACTTCCATTTATTCATTGCCATGAATTTTGCTGATTGGCCTCTCCTAGCTGACAGAGGTGAAGGTAATCTCCATTTGAGAGGCCATGTGCCCAATCAAAACTCTATTTCTACTAAAAGATAAAGCTAATTCTCAGCCCTTTATATTGGCTATCTAGTGCATCCTTATTCTCAATTCTAATGCTCACCTTCTGTCCTCATACATTGAATATTCTCACAAAGGATGGGATAATAAGAGACATATAATTGAAAATACAAAAATATGTTTTAGTTGTTTGTTTCTAAATAATACTTTATCTTTTTTTAAAGTACTCTTATGAGGTAAACTGAGAAAAAATTTCTTGTATTCTGCATTCAGAGGCTTAAAAAGCTAGTTCTAACAATGACATTTTCTTTGGTTTGATACTATTAACTGATACCTCCAAGGTTTTCCTCAATCCAGAACTTTCTTCCCTCTCACAGTTGCTTCCATGCAATTCTTTAATATGTGTTCACTCTATAGAAAGACACACAAGGATTATTAATGCAAAACTACTTAATGAGTTTACGCCTCCACAGGATTATGTAGGATAAGAACTGAGTTCATTGTCTTTATTCCACCTCCAAGACTGGCTTTAGGTTATACTGGACTGGAAGCATTAATCTTGTTTTTTTCTTGATAATTCTCATTAGTTATGCATTAGTCAAACACATGTTTAATTTGGCTTAATAAAAACACTAAATAGAATGGCACATCAGAGAGTTACATTCCCTTGCTACTGATCCATACAAAACTAAAATAAATGAAAGTACATCTACCATTAAAATAAACCCTATAGCTATTGTCAAAGTTCAATTATTATTAATTTGTATTTTCTGTTGCCTAGATTTTTCTAGAAAAAGATTACTTATATTCCTGTAGGGGTGGAAAACATTTCCCTTCTTCCCTTCTAGGTTCTTTGCCTGGATGAATAATTGACATAAAATAGATTAACAGGAGAAAAAGAAATTTAATTTTGTAAATATGGGTGCCCCATAAAAAATATAGCCTTCAAAGGTGTGCCAAAGCAGCCATTTTTACACCTTTTAGACAAAGAAACGATAAATTTGTAAAGAATTCGTAAGACCAAGGAATTTGAGCTTGAGGTAGTAAACTAGTGAAGAAGTAACACGATTTGTTTATACAGGCTTCTCCACCTTAACTTCCCTATCTTTGGTGATAAGGATGCTTTCTACCCCTCTGGTATAGGGAGGGTACCTTTCACATGGGAAATTTATTTCCTGCTCTCAGGAGTATGAAGAACGGACACACTGTGTCCTTGAACTTACTGCACTTTGAGTAACTTTAACCCAAAATGATCAGTAAGCCAAAGGCATATTTTCAGCATATATTCTGCTGTCCTTCACTGTTCTGTTCTAAAGCATTAGCTTTACCTTCTTTATGACTCTTGCTTCCAGCTCTTGTATAAGAATCTGGGATTCATATCCTTCAGTGTATAAAGTTGACCACCCACATGGATTTTTTGCAACAACTGGGAAATGATATTCAGTAACTACCTTGCAAGGGGAAGAGCAACTATAATGTTCATTATTTTAAAAGCAGTGATCCAAAAATATGCTCCTCTGTGATAAAAATTATCTGAAAAAATAAAACTTGGAAAATAGAGAATAATAGATCTATTAAATGTTAACACAAAAAAGTGTTTTCAGCATCATCCACTTTGAGACTTGGCAAAGTACAGCCTTCAGGTGAAATCTGGCCTTGTCTGTTTGTTTGCAGATTATCTGTGGCTCATTTTGCAATAACAACAGAGTTGAGTAGTAGCAATGAAGACCAAGACTGTATGGTCTGCAAAGCTGAAAGTATTTACCACCTGGATCTTTGCAGAAGGTGCTCGCCAGCCACTGATCTGGTCCATCACTTCTTATTATATGTATGTGGATACTAAGTTCAGGAGAGGTGAAGAGAATGAAAAAGAAGCAGATCCCATATCTTTTATCTCATAGGCAAGAGCCTCAAAAAAATGAAAGATTAAGGTGAAACTCCTTTCCTATTAATTCAATACCAGTCTAAATTCTTGTCTGCTCAGACCAATTGCTCACTGCCCCTGAAAATCTATGTCTTGCATTTTTATGATTATGCCACTGTTCGTGATTTCCCATCAATTCTGAGTGTCATTTCTCCCTTCCTTGTCTGTCTGGAAAACTCCTACTTATTCTGTAAGGCCCAATTAAGTGTCATATCATCTCACTAGCTTTCCTTGCTCTCCCTAAGCAGAAATAGGGGCTCTCATCTCTATTATAGCAATTTATGTGTATCTTTTAAAAGCTGTAATATGTCAAATTGACACAATCAAGAAAGTAATGTAGAACTATACCTCTATAAATGTTTAAAATGGCAAATTTTATGTCATGTATATTTTACCACTGTTACAAAAAGGGGTGGGGGAGAAAAGAAAGAATGAGCCTTGTTCGTGTATCATTCTGGGATTCTGGTACATACATTGTGGGACTGAGTTTTAATAGCAAATCTCGTTAGTGTCTGACTTCGTTCAAGATTTTTTGGGGGGGCGCCTGGGTGGCTCAGTGGGTTAAAGCCTCTGCCTTCGGCTCTGGTCGTGATCCCAGGGTCCTGGGATTGAGCCCCACATCGGGCTTCTGGTCGGCGAGGAGCCTGCTTCCCTTCCTCTCTCTCTCTGCCTGCCTCTCTGCCTGCTTGTGATCTCTGTCTGTCAAATAAATAAATTTTTAAAAATCATAAAAAAAAATTTTTCTGCAGCAGTACATGAATGCTGAATATATTTTTCCATATATATAGATATAGATGTATGCTTACAAAATATAATTTTAGATGTATATCATATATATTATGTATATATATATATGTGTGTGTGTGTGTATATATATATATATATATATGTATATATATATTTTCATGAGAGAGAAGGAGTATATGTAAAATCTTGTTCTGTTCTGGCATTAGCCACCACCTACTCTTTAGCAAGAGTAAGCTGTTTAAAGTATCTATTTGTGAAGTTTCACTCTAAATCTTCATCTTCCACCATCATTCCAGTCTCTGTTATCACTGATCTTTATTTGCATCGTGTGCTAGCTGGATCCCCACGCTAAAGAATATCTGTTGAGGTAGAAATCCCTGGCTTCCTACTTGAAGGATTAGACAACAATCACAGATTCCTTATTCTCTCCGTTGGAAGTTGGCAATTCAAATTTAGGAAAAAGAGATGATTGTTTTAGTCATAAGATAGACAACGTTGGTTATTTCTGTCTCCATTGGTAAATGCACAAGTTTGAGCAAGTACAAAAGTATAATCCTTCTGCATTTCTATAAATGCCTCCTGTTGACCTAGAAGGGATATTTGCCTATACTATCATATAAAAAATCTTATCACTGACTGAGAATCCTGAACTCTGTTATTGCCTGTGTTTTCCTTCAGTGTTCTCTCCTGATAGAATTAATGGGAGAAAAAGAAAAGGAAAGAAAATAGAAGGGGCCTCTATGAGAATTCCTTGGTAAACTGTTGCATGGCTATCTTCAGAGGACTTATTTATACACACATGATAGTAGCTGTCTGTTTAAGGAACTGCCCCCTCCTGTGGCTTTAAAATAAATGTCGGCTGAGATTCAGACTTACACACTTTTAAATCCTCACATGTAACTAGGGCCAGACGCATAATAGTCGAACATTGAAAATCTAATATATAGGGCGCCTGGGTGGCACAGTGGGTTAAGCCTCTGCCTTCAGCTCGGATCATGATCTCAGGGTCCTGGGATCGAGTCCCGAATCAGGCTCTCTGCTCAGTGGGGAGCCTGCTTCCCCCCGCCCCGCCGCCTCCCTCTGTGCCTACTTGTGATCTCTGTCAAATAAATAAGTAAAGTCTTAAAAAAAAAATCTAATATATAAAGGACAAAAGAAGTTAACTGAATCTTGCTTTAAAAAATGGTCATACCTAAGAACTTGGTGAATTTAAACATTTGCAGATTAAATCCCAGGCATCTAACCAACTGGACAGCTTGCCAAATTACGTGTTTAGGGAACATAAATCATAATCACATAAGATAATTCAAAGGATGAAATAGGCTAACAAAATTGTGAAATAAATATCACTAGTGATCAAAGAAATGCAGATGAACTATTTCTCTTAATGTGAATGCTGCTCCTGGGCTGAGATAATACATACATTTTAATGTATATCTATTTAGCATAAATTACTATCTTTTTAAAAAGTGATTTGACTGGGGCACCTGGGTGGCTCAGTGGGTTAAAGCCTCTGCCTTGGGCTCAGGTCATGATCCAGGGAGCCTGCTTCCCCCTCTCTCTCTGCCTGGCTCTCTGCCTACTTGTGATCTCTGTCTGTCAAATAAATAAATAAAATCTTTAAAAAATAAAAGCGATTTGACTAAATCTATCAAAAGCCCTCAATCCAGTGATTTTTGTTTCTGGAAAATCCAAAGAATAATATAATGTATGAAAAACTTCACACCAAAGGTGTTCAGCTTGGTGTTATTTATAATAGAAAAACTTGGGAGCCCATTAAATATAAAATTTGCCTCAATGGTTAATAAACTATGGCATATTTACTCAATAAATTATTAAAACCTTTTGGATGCATGCTTACAAAGCATTTAAAATAAGTTGGAAACAGGATTAAATATGTAGTGAAGTAAAAAAAAAAATCGACTATTATTGTGATCACAAATATGTAAAATAAGAAAATAAGACAACCAGAATGGAAAGAACAGAAGAAATCTAAGAAAGACAGAAAACACTGAAAGAAATGCCGCAAAAAACAGTGAGCGGCTTTTTTGGGATTATTTAAGAATTCTGTTTTCTTTCCTTCTTTATTTCTAAATTTGTTCTAATCATCTTCTATAATATATATACATTGGGAAAATATAATTTAAAAAATTCAAATACTCAAATGAATTATCATAGTATCTTTAAGTGACTAAGGAGGTTAGATATTTAGCTATCTAGTATTTCACTCAAGATAATTTTTCTGATACCTGGGGGAAAGTCAAAACATTCTTATACCTGTTTCTTTAGTTTGCCATGGTTGTTTGAATTCTATTTGCTCTTGTTGCCATGTACTAATTATGCAGCCTTGAAAATGTCATATATGTCCATAGCATTTCTGAGTGTCAGTTTCCTTATGTGTAAAATGGCAGTAATGCTACTATTACTATTACAAATAACAATGACTTCACAGGGATTTTGTGAGTTTTTAGAGGAGATAACAAAGATAATATTGAGAACTGGTGCTTAGAAATGTTCGCTCTTTTCTTCCCACAAGAGTATCTTTCTAATATCAGATAGCATGAACCACCATCATATTCTTTAATTGAGCTACTTATTATACAGATACTTGGTTAAAATTGGAAAAACCATGAATAGCATTGCAGGAGGCAGTAAATTGCATGTGCTTGAAGCTGAGGTAAGAAGCATCAGTTAAAATAAGAAAAGAAATTTTTTATCTAATCTTACAAAAATTATATGCTCTTAGGAAAAGCTTTAAATAACCTTTGGAATGAAATACTTACACCATTTCTAATAGGATCCAAATACTATTAAATGTGTTAGACTGTTTCAAGAATAATGGTATGAGTACATTTTGGAAAAAATATGAGTCTTGTTAATATGCTAATTTCACAGGCATATTTCTACTTGACAACTGTGGGTATTATTTTAATTAGAGTCATACTTACATTCTAATATAAGAATTACTACTAAAAGCAGTTTTAATTTCCATCAAGAATAATTTATTGTGTTCTTTTCGCTTTGTTCTTGAATCCACACCCGTCACAAATTATCTTGTCACTTTTAATTAGTAGCCTAAAGCAATCTTCTTGTTTTCTACTCTTCTCTGCTATTTATATCAATTATCTTTATTTCTTTTTCAATTTTCCCTTCACTTAAAGCTTGATGTGATAAAACTTCAGAATAAAACAATAATAAAGAATTTTTGCTGGCTTTTAAATAAAAATCTATTTAGTATTATTTCTACTTATTTCCAAATAGTGGAGAAGGTATACACCTTAGTGAGACACAATGAAAAAGATAGAGGATAAAGATACTTAAATCATCAACCTCATATTGTTGGAAATGTTTATTTTATCTAACCACATGGGCTTACAGAATAATCAAGAAATTTGTCTAAATTGTTTTGTTATTTTGCCATCTTCCCTATTCAGGCCAGTTATGTCACAGATATGAAGTAACTCTTCTGAAAAAAAAATTCCTTGTATTAAACCATTAGAATACTACCATAATAATTTGTGCTGGTTACAAATATATAGCCTGGCATATACAAATCAGAGTTTTTATTATAAATTAATGATTAAATGGCTACAGTTTAAAGTCTTATGCACATTTCTCTTGTTCTTTTACCTATACACATATAATATTCAATTAATTTAATCTATTAAATTTGTTTCTGGTATTGGTGACTACTTCAATAACTCAGAGCAATATTCAATGACTTAAAATATCTAATACATCTCTTAAAAACAACTTACATATATATTGGGCCAATTTTCCAGTGGTAAAAAATAATCTAGTAACAAATAGGTCTGAGGATTAATTTATATGTCAAATACGTAAATTTTGCTGAAATTTCCATTCAAATATATTACTTTGAAGGAAAATTTAGCTGAAATTTTAAGAGAGATTGATGTTTTACAGTGCTGTTACATGAGGTAAATCTATAAAATAGAAATATCCAATGTCTCTTTATAATGGGAATTTAAAATTTTGCAATATTCACCAATATAAAACATTTCATTTAACCACCTAACAGCTGCTGGCTGCATTGGAGTTTTGTTTACTTCTTTATTTCTAACTAAGCTGACTGAAGTATCTTATACTTTTTATAGAAGTATTTACTTAGCACACAATAATATTTTATGGCAACCAATTTCTCTTCCAACATTTAGGTAATTTTTTTCTAATCACCTCTATAGAATGCAGATAGGTTCAGAAGTGTAGATGAACTGTGAACAGAATATGCATTTTTGCCACACATAGAAAAGCAGTGTCACAAATTTGCTTGACAGGCAGTTAAATTTCCCTCAGTATCAGTCTTCATTGATGTGGGACTGTAAATCTTTCTTTCTTATACATATTTATCTTTCAGATATCACAATTTAATGACTGCTCATATCCTTAACCTCTAGGAGCCTTTTTTCTTTTTTTTAAGATTTTATTTATTTATTTGACAGAGATCACAGGTAGGCAGAGAGGCAGGCAGAGAGGAAGGGAAGCAGGCTCCCTGCTGAGCAGAGAGCCCGATGCGGGGCTCGATCCCTGGGCCCCGGGATCAGGACCTGAGCCGAAGGCAGAGGCTTTAACCCACTGAGCCACCCAGGAGCCCCTTTAAGAGACTTTTTTAAAAAACATTTTTTTCAGAGTGCCTCGCTGGCTCAGTTGGTAGAGATCATGTGACTCTTGATATCAGGGTTATGAGTTTGAGCCTCATGTTGGGTGTAGATTGCTTAAAAATAAAATCTGAAAAAAAATAAATAAAATAAAGTGTTGTGGGTTTTAGTTGTTTGGGATGTTGAGAACCCCTTTAAGTACCTATGAGAGCTATGAAATTTCTTCCCAGGGGAAATAATGTATTTTCTCTCTCTCTCTTTCTCTCTCTCTCTCTCTCTCTCTCACACACACACACACACACACACCAATTATAAATCTCTTGAAGCTCATTGGTAGACACCTTAAGTAGATGGACTGAACAAAATTTGCTGAGGAACTTTTTAAAAATCTCTTCCTTAAATACCTCACAATGAATCTGGTTCTTCAAACCTGGCCTTTGGTTACGTGTCTGCTCTCTGAACCTCCCAGAAGATCTAACTGTTGGCCTGGATATTTTCTGACTACCTCAGTATATCTTTCTATCCCCTGATAATGTATCTCTTTCCCTCCTGCTCCTCATCTGTTCAGCCAAGTTCTAAACCACAGTTTTCCTAACATTTTTCCTGAAAGCCCTGATCTTGGATTTCAGTTCATCCCTGAAACTTTTCTATAACAAGCTTGTTCCTCCTTACTAGGAACCAGTGATCCAGAATTCTTGATGAATTAGAATCAATGCCCCAACATGATAACTTTTTCTTGCAAACCAATATATGCAAAGGTTCCCAATATATAAATATTTTACATTTTAGTTGAAAGCAGAGATAAAGCTAAACAATTTTTTTAAGAAATACACTCACTTATGTGGTTAAAATATAATTAGCAATTCATGTAAATGGAAGGTAGACAGCAATTCATAATAGAAATCTATATATACTCTCCAAATAATTTGAGACAATTATCTCCCCACTGCCATATTTCTTTTTAGAGAATTCCATACAATAAATGAGACTGCTTTAAGTGTCATTTCCTTCTATTTTTCCTGTCTCACCATTTGACACACTTTAATGACTAAATGAACAAAAAGTAGACAACAAGGAAAATGGGAGAAAGAATATTAAAAAACTGTGATCACCTGTAACAAGAAAATATTTTCGAATAGAGTTCACAGTGGAGAACTGGGCGCAGTAAAAAGCTCAGTTATGTGAAACAATCCAGTTGTGCTCTTTTCCTCTTTTTTTGAGCAATCTAGCTCTGTGTTAGCCAAAAATTCTCTCACCTCTGTTTTATTTGCTATTTTATTATTAAAAGGTATTTCTATGATGCATATCTATGATGCAAAGAACACACTAAATCTGAAACAGGCAATGGTGGATTCTGTCCACCATATATATCTATGATGTAAAGAACACACTAAATCTGAAACAGGCAATGGTGGACTCTGCCTTGGATCCTCATCTGGTCATTAGGAGTCATCAAGTCATGTGGCAAATACGACCCCATCAAAGCCTCCATGGAATTTGTAGATTGTTTCTATTTATTAATAAGTCCCTGATTGAAATTTATTATGACAGCATTTTTTTCCTCTTTAGCACTAAGTAAAATCCTCAAATGAAATGTTCAGTGAGAAGTCCATTTTATAATTTCTCATTAATTAGAAATTATGATGAAGAGAAATTGATATTTTTAAGTTGTTGAAAAACCTAATAAAATGGCTGGGCTTTAAACATTTTAGATAAAGTGACTTTTTGCCTAATTATAGGATCAATTAAGAAAGGACTTCATACCTGACATTTGAATTTTTTGGTTGTTGTTTTTTTGTCCTTTGTTGTTGGGTTTTAATATATGCAAACATATATTTAAAGAGACTTCAGAGGTTCATTTTTGACCTATTCTACAAATTTTCTTTCCTCTTGAAGGTTTTTAAAAATTTTTATTTTATTTTTTCAGTGTTCCAAGACTCATTGTTTATGCACCACACCCAGTGCTCCATGCAATATGTGCCCTCCTTAATATCCACCACAAGGCTCACCCATCCCCCCCACCCCCTCCCTTCCAAAACCCTCAGTTTATTTCTCAGAGTCCACAGTCTGTCATTCTTCATCTCTCCCTCTGATTTCCCCCAATTCACTTTTCCTCTCCTTCTCCTAATGCCCTCCATGTTATTCCTTATGCTCCATAAGTAAGTGAAACCATATGATAATTGACTTTTCTCTGTTTGACTTTGAATGTTTATTATTTTTTAATAAAACATAATTAGTTAGATTGCCATCAGGACTCATGATCAGGACAAAGGCCTCAAGAGAAGTAGTTCCCAGTTGCAAAGCCTTGAGCTGGTGTTTGTGGGTGTGTGTGAGTGTATGTGTGTGCACGCACATGCTGCCTAGCTCATCATGGTGGGGATCAAATCACCAAGTAGTAAACATTGTTATTAATGACAAAGACAGAAAACAGCAGCAGGTTAATGATAGTTTCAGCCATTACCAAGTTAGAAGGCAATGAAATTCTAGTCAAAGAACAGAAGAAAAATTCAAGAGGAATTGAAGAGTTTATGATAATTGAGAAGAAATAACTAAATGAGTTTCCATGGAAAATCAGGAGCTTAAACTTCTGGGAGCATAAGGGAGGGAGAGGATGTAATCCTCAGAGACATAGCTATTCAACAGCTGGAGAAATGTGAGAGACAGGATGGTCAGATGAGGACTGAGGATTATAACAGACACCAACTGTACAGCAGTTTGCAATTGATACGGCAGGCAAAAAAAGTGACTGAAGCAAAATCTCAAGAAATGTATTTCAGCCCCAAATAAAGAAGTCAGATCTTGGTAAGGGACTCCTTTTGCTTAGAATTCGAAAGGTTTTCATAGATTGAGAAAAAGAAACTGAAAATCAGAGAGCTGAATGATTAATTTCTATTAACATCAATAAATGAAATCGATTAATTAAGTTCAAGTAACCTGGGAGTCTCCAGTCTTTTTCAGATATCAAGGTCTGTTTGTTCTGTTCACCAGACATTGCCCTCATCCAGGCTTCTCTCATCATTATGTCACCATGCTAATCCAAACCACCAACATTTCTCATGTGGACAAAGCAAGAGCCCTCTAAACAGTATTCCCTCATCCACTTCTGCCTGCCTTCAATTTGTTCTCCAAATGTTCACGACAGAGGGGTATTTTACAATGCAAGCTGGCACAACCAGAGCCTGCTGCT